>VZSV01000126.1:1754096-1842533 GCA_013398735.1 Nothocercus julius | reverse complement strand
AAAAAAAAAAAAAAAAAGGAGTATCTTGGGATTGTCGGACTCCCATGAGAGTTGCAGCAAAACCCCCATCTCCTCCCCATTTTATCCTTGGGGTAGCCCTCTCTGTGAGCAGCCTTGAGCTTGAAAATTCTGCTCCTCCCGCTTACATCCGTGTGATGCCCACAACTCAGCAGCCCAGTGTTGATTAAAGTCTTCTCATTACTATTTTCTGATTCCATGGCTGCTCTTTTCATAACCTTGCCTTTCTAGACCAGGTTGGTACCCTCTGCTTTTAAATGAGACCGTCTTTTCCAGTTCCCCCGTCTGCAGCTCCCTCTGGGCACCCTCTGGGAGCACGTGGTCAGCATGTGATCGCAATGACCTCAGGCAAACTTCTCCAAAGCAAGTCTATGGGTTTGGGGGGAGGTTGTTTGTTTAGTTGGTTGGTTGTTGTTTTTTTTTTTTTTTTATGTCCCTTTGAGCAAATGCAGTTCAGAGACAAAGTCAAAATCATAAAAATATTAATGTAGGTTATCCCAGCAAAATGTTGCCTTTTCTCTACCTGATTTAAGTAGGCTGAGCTTTTACCTATCAGGCTGACAGGACAGTATCTGCCCCTTATTTAAGCCTGTCTTTTGCACATTCCTAAGAACCTCTGCTCGAGTACTCAAGCTTCTTGCCTATGGCTTAGCCATGGGTAGTGAGGCAAGACATTGATAACAAAAAAGCCCAAGATTTGAAATTACCTAGGTTGGTTCATCTCTACCTTATTCACTCTAAGAGTTTCTCATAAAATGCTGCTTGTGATGTCTTGAGGTACAACCCCGTCTATCTGCACGCCTGGTGCTTAAATTAAAAGCACCTAGACACGAGGAAGAATGTAGTCTGCACATAACCCTTGAGATTGAAACAAGACATTGACTTGTATCCTCATTACATTATATGGTTACAGTATACATACATAAAATATTTTGCAAACACTGCAGTAAAAATGTGAAATTACATTATTTTTAACCGTAGCTATAAAATCCAATGAAACATCCTCCAAAGAGTTTACATTAATATTTTAGCATATGGCTAACACCTATAAAGAAGAGATGCCCCGGTTCTGGAACGGAAATGCCTATACAGAGAATTACTGCTGGCAAGCCAAAGAACAGTGATATCTACAATATGTCACAGGTTTGGACAGCAAAGGGTCTTAGCAGAGATAAGGAATATCTCTGGACGCTCAGGCCATGCCTATATGGAATAGTGCTGATGATACTTGCAGAACTGGGAACTTAACTCCTACCTGCAACAGGGCATATCTGGATGCACAAATGAGACCTGTGGCTAGAAGCGCCTGCCTACTGTTTTCAGAGAGAAAGAGGAAGTTTACTATGAGGACAGAGACTTTTTAGTTGGCAGAGGGGAAAGTTTTGATTCATTTTCTGGGCCATATGGCCAGGTCCTGAGGGCTTGATCAGCAGGAGTAGCTGAAATGCTGACCAGAGCCTGCACGGTGCCACAGCATGAACCCACTCACTGCCTGGGTTTGCAGTAACTGATCCCAGTGCTGGGAGACCTCATGGTCCATCCATTATCAGAGAAGGCCCTCAGTGCCTTGCAGCCCGCCCAGGAATTTCCTTCAGTGTGTAATGACAAATGCAAGAAGTACTTCCCTGCTTAGCCTGGAACTGCACTTGCGGCTCAAGCCTTCCTAAGGACCTGGACCTTTCCACCCTCATTTCAAATCTCTACAGAATTGAATAAATTCTACACCATTTCACTCTTAAATACTAGCCTTGGCTTGGTTTTGTTTTGCTTTAATTTACCGTATGTTTTAGTAAATTTCAATAAAAGACAGTAAAATATGCTGTTTCTACTATAAATCCCTACCATCTTCCTTTATTAACCAGGGAATTTTCAAAAGTATCTCTGGGGAAAATAAAGGTTGGTGAACTTGGACTATAAGGCCCCATGAATGGCAGAGTGAGAAGTAAATAGGGATTTTGCAAAAAATATTTTGCCAGGTCTTAGTGGTGAGTCAATGGTTTATGGCAATACACAGACTTATGACAACACACCAACAAGAAGCAACTGAGGAATATATAATATGTGTAATCATGAGAATGCATTTTTCCTAGTGTTTTTACTCAGCCAAGAATAACCAGATCCAAGAGTTAAACAAAAGCAAGCAGATTTACCTTCTAGGATGAGCTAAAAATGCTGCAGAAATCCTCCTTCAGACTATTCTCCCCAACAATTTCCAGCATAATTAAGGGAGTATGTGTAAACTGACACTGAGATTTTCAAAGCTGACTTGTATGCTTGTAGAAATATGTATGCCAAATTTCTACAGAAATAAAAACATCTAAATTCCCTGCTGCCCTCAGTGGGCAAGAATTACATGGTTTCTTCCAGACAGACACAGCTCTAACATTTCAATAATGCTTCTAAAAGTCCTTAGGGAACAACTCTAAATACCAAAATCCCTATGTTGAAAGGGCATGTACTAAGTATCCATTCCCGGCTTTGGAGGAAAATGCTATATATCCCTCAGAATAATTAATTCACTAACTATCATATTATTCTCAGTTTCACTGGTTTAAGTTAGCTCAGAATTTTAGTATTTATTTTTCTATTGTAAAACCAGAAGGACTCCAAAATGGATTATTTGGTCTCCTGCAAAAATGAGCCCATTAGCCTCCCCAGGTGATCTCTGTATAGAATGCATAATTTCTCTTTGAACAAATTTTCTATAGATATCTTCCATAGATACAATCGGTTATACTTTATACTTTTCAGGTGATGAAGATTCAAACTGTCCCTTGGGAAGCTTTTCCAACTGGTAATTAGCAGTCGTTCCAACCGGTGATTGTATTCACTGCATGGAAATTTCCTTTGCTTTTCATCTGAATGAGCTGTAGTCAGCTCCCAAATACTCTTACTGCACTTTTGCCAAATAGGTATCTGTGGCATTAAGAGAGAAAGAGTTTATTTATTAGGCATTGAACTGTTCTTGTAGTTCCTTTGAGAATCTTGTTTACTTTTTCAATATTACATTGTACAGAGCAATGACACCTTCTTCTAAACCCTATCAGTTTTTCCTTGCCAACTCACAAGATGTCCCAAGAATTCAAGAGCTTCCACGTAGTTTTTTAGGTGCATCCTGTCCCAAAAGACAAAATAATACTATTTGTGCTTGGACTATAACTACCATTACAGATCAAAATATTTTTCAACCCAGAACCAAATGTAATACAGATTTATCTTCATGAAAAGCACTGTATCAATTATGAATGATTAAAATACATATACCACTTATGTATTCATCCAAACTGTATAATTTGCCTGCCATTACTATTTATCACCAGCTGATGAATTTTTCATCATCTCGAAAGAATGCTTCCAATAATTTTGTTTGTCTTCAAGATCATACATACTGTTAAGAACTAAATACTCAGCTAAGCCATTTCATTTCAAACAATTTGCTCTAAGGGATATTTTAGTTTAGCACAGTTTTGCTATTACAGAAGTTCAACAATATTATGCCCAATATGCTGAAAGATCGCCGTTTTGTATTACAATTAGGCAATGATCACATTACATGAGAGATTATTCTCTCCTATTTACAGTAAATAGCTACAAGTTACAAGAAAATAGAAGCTCTATTCATGAATGATTTACATGATGCTGCTTCTCAAGGTTTTGTTTTATTCAAGTAGAAATTTGTGCCTAGAATATTAAAGACATTCTAATTTGCCACATGCAACCAAAACTAACTGCACACATTAGAGGTTTCTTGACTCAGTCTTAACCTGGATATAAATTTGCTCTCACTTACTTGGAGGGCCACAGAGAGTAAATCGATGTCATTCCAAGAGCCATGATATAGTAAATTGAGAATTATTTTTGGTAGAGGTGAACATCAACAGATTCTCTTCCAGATTCCAGTCCTGACTGATAGTTGTAACAGCCCTGTATCCTCTATACCAGAAGTTAAGAACTGTGAGATATGGACTGGAATCCTACCCAGGAAGTGTGCTGATGTAGAATGGCTACCATTCAAAACTTACCATGTGACAAACAGTTCTTGTTCTTTTGTATCTAGGAATCACTGAATTCTCCTTCTAATTAGAGGAGGAAGTAACTGTAATGCTTGCCCTGTGATTGCCTGCCACCTGAGGGCAAGCTGACTTTTAAAATGTGATTCATAAAAATCTTTGAATAAGGTTTCATAATTTAAAATACTTTTGTCTGTTTTACTGAGGAGTTTGCCCGAGGAATTCACTGAAGTCAAGCTTCAAGAGATTTTGAAAAATACCCTGCAAACTGTTCATCTGCAAGAACAGTGGATGATAAGGTGTTTTTTTCAAGGACTTGGAAAAAAAAAATCAGAGTATTCATATTTGATACCTGGGCTGTCTTCCTAAATGTGTAATTCATCAGTCTGCTCACAAGTTACATAACCTTATCAAATTAACAAACAAACATTATGTCTTTTTTATTTTTATTATTATTATTATTATTTGCGTGTGCAAAGGGCAGAATTACTTTGTCTAAAAAAAGACGCAGAAACTGTGTGACTAATGACAGCCGCACCACCTTATCTCAGGATCTTTTAGTGCTCATCTAAAGTGAGAAGAAAGCTGATTTTTTTTTTTCCTTATGACTCCACACAAGCCAGTTTTTCACTTTCTTTCTCAGTCTAACAACCTGTAGCAATGACTCAAGGCTGCAAAATACTCCCCGCACTGCTATGATATTTATTTCCTGTACTGTAGCAGCTTATTTTCTCCTGGTAGAAATTTGAAAAGTAAAGTTGAAAAAGGTTCATAAACTATCATAACTATCATAAACTATCTCACTACAATATGCATTACCTTGTTGTGATACCCCATGGAAATAAGCGCTGCCATAAAAGAAGGAACAAGTAGTTAGGGTTCCTGCTTTCCTTACAAAGCTTTACTTGTTTTCTATGCAAAATAGAACAGGATGGGCCCTAAGTTGGATGATCAATATTGTAATTTTTGAGGTGGTATTACATTTTACCTTTGCCTAGCTCCTATCTTCACTCTGTGTGTTTTCTGAGTCTCTAATATTTAACTGCTGTGCAGGTAAAGAGAAAGTTACGTTAACATTCAGCTCTCACGATACAGTCAGAGTTGCTAGAACCTTGAGCTCTCTAACCAGCGATGGGAAATGTAAATAGACTTGCTTTTAAATGACTCACTCATGTATGAAGAAATAATGTAGCATGATAGCATAAAATGGTCCTTAAGATTTTTTCACGCTTTAGCCTAGAGATTTTACCTCCAGAGGAAACCCATCACAAAACTGTGCCATCAAGTGCAACATATAAAACATTAGGAAAAGGAAGTTTTTTCCTTTCAAGATATGCCAAATTCTCATTTATTGTTAATCCCAGCATAAAAAAATAAATGCCTAAGTAAAAGGCAATGGTAAATATTCAGTCTTTTATAAGTTTGATAATATTAATGGAACATATTCATGGTTTCCTTGAAACTCCTGGCAAAATTCTCATCAAATTCAATAATTTAGGATTAGTCCTTGTGTTTTGATAGTATTTTTGCCCCCCAATTAGTTTAACAGATCTTAAATACCATGATTTGCACCAAANACATTGTAATGGGCATAAAACAAGAAAGTCATACAGAGGACTAGAATGGTGACATCAGACACATTGTAAACTGCTGGGAAACCAAGAACTGCAAAAGTCTGAGACAAAAAGTATTACAGTCACGACTGAAACACATATGTATTTTGTTTCCCTATATAGCACACATTTAGCTCTCTAAACAAATCTGTTTTAAAAAAAAAAGATATTTTCAGTAGAAATAGGTAGAAAAAACTCAGTCCAGCTGGCTTTTAACTAAATCCTGACAAACAGAAGAGAATACATATGTTTCTTTACTGCTAAGTCTCAAGGGCATATTTTTGGCTGCTAGGAGATTGCTTTGCTCCACAGTGCTAAAATATTCTGGGCACTGAACTGTATAACTGACCCTAGAAAGCCACTCTCAGGTTAAAGGAACTTCCTACTGTCCCAGGGCAGCCACAAGGGCCCTTCTGGATCCTCTGGCAATCAGCCTGGTCTAAAGTAGCCCTCGTAATGCTCCCATTTAACCTGATGGTTTGTGTGTCTGGCTGTACTTGTGACCTGTATCTCATTTGAGTGCTTTTTAGGCACAGCAATGAATACGGTCCCTTTTGAATTAACTGTCTGAATAACAAATATTAACACTCCACAGTCATATCAAATAATAAAAGCTTCTGCAAAGGATGAAAGGGGAATAAAATGCCATATTTTGCAGTGGGGTATTTGTATATTATTTTTCCTATACATTCATTCATGCAGATATACTATCTCTATCTCTTTCCTGAAAATATGCGAGCCCCATCCCCTAAAATACTACCCATTGATCCATTAGCCCAAGAATAAAGAATATTTGTATTATAATATATATCAAGTGTTGTCTAGGACAGCATAATTTCATTATAATCTCCTCATAAAGAGCACCTTAGCCAAAAGAAAGGTTACTACAAATGATGAAGAATCAGAACATTGTTGTTTACCTATGGATTCCATACAGAATTTGCTGCTTAGAATAGTGAAATATCAAGAGGTTTTTGACATTCAGTAAATGTCAGAAATTTGCTCTTCATAATGTGGCAAAGAACCTTGATTTATTTTCGATTGATTTATATTCAGTTATTTTTTTTTTCCTGCTGCAAACAAAGTAGGAACAAGCTTACCAATAAAAATGCATTTTTTTAAAACTAGCGGTCTTAAATTGCGTAACTGTGTATAATCTTAAAAAAAAGACCTACTGCCATGCTCTGAAAAAACTGAAATTTTATCTGAGACAGAGAAGAGTCAATTGAAGGCAGATATTTATTCATAAAGATAAGGCAATGATCCTCAAACCAGAACTATATTTGAAATACATTACAAAAATTACCACAACACAGAAAAGGCCTGAATATCCAGGAATACATACAGCAACATTTCTACTCTACATTTTCTTAAAAGTCTTTAACAGTAATAAGTTATTTTGGATCTGGCTATGAATGCTGAGTAAGAGAATGGGCACTTCTTCTTGAAGAGTCATGCCTCTATAAGCCATCCGAGCAGGAAACTGTCCAACACAACTGCTCTGAATAGTAAATAAGCTCTTAGAAATACATCATATGATTAGAAGTCCGGATTTACAGAGCATCTCCCAAAATACAGCCATTGAAACACATGTATAGCACTGTCTCCCTCTGAGGCAGATGTGAAAGACGAAAGTGGGGAAAACTTGAGGTGGAAAAGTGTAACAGCCACTCTAGTGTAGCTCTTACTCTTAACAAAAAATCAATAACGTCCGTAGGTATCCAAACGCTATCTGAACCAATCTGCTCTTCATTTTCCTTCAATTCCAAGGTTCCATTACTTCTGCTATCTTCTATTTTATCTATATTTGCCATAAAACTCTCTACAGACAAGTCACTCAGAAGTAAAGCTGGCAACACATGCATATTTTGAATTGAAAAATATTAACACAAATTCAATGAAAAGTATACTATTACAGTTGTATTTTAGTAATATTTTACCGCAACCATTTTAAAAACGCTTTTTATTAACAACAGCGTTCCTCAGAGTTTTACTTATTTTGTCATCAAAGGGAGCAAACAAATCTCTAACTAAATGTTGGGATAATATTTTGTTGAATTTTCTTCCTAACCATTTATTCCAGTTATCTGTAGAGAAATTAAATCTTATGTGTCTGGGGGGGTGCGGTTTTTGTACATGTGCGTGATCTTCAGTTTGCAAGAGTCAGATTTGGTTTATGAACATTACTTTCAAGCATCTTGATTTACTCCTTGCAAAGAAAATACTAAAAGCAAACCAGCCCTAACATTTTAATACAAAAATGCCATGAATGCCATGGTTTAATGCCATAAATTAGAGTGAGTGAAAATTATACTGTTCATTGTATTTTTTTAAAGTTGCTTTGCAGAAGTGCATGATTGTCTCTTACACATCATAAAAATACAGAATTACAAATGAATTCTGAAACTATGAAGAAATTCAGTTTATAAATCATGGAACATCAACTGAAATATTATAAATGCATGTTGTTTGCCATTTAGTGTACAGAGATTCTCTAAATCTGTCACACGAGAATTTATTTAAAAATAGAGCATGTTACAACCATTAACAGTAAAGGTTACAGTCACTGACACTTAGAATTATTGGTATGCAATGTCATCCCTCCACTGGGAATGTGCCCTTTATCATTATTTCAGTGTTGTACCTAGCATCTTCAGTTACTGATCATCAGTCCTTACTGCTAGCTCTGTACAAAGGCAGAATAAAAAGACCATCGTTTCCACAAAAAGCTTCCAATTTAAAAGAGCAATCACAGATGAACACACACAGACTGATGAGGGAATTTAAAGGATGAGGGAAAAA
The DNA here is from genome assembly GCA_013398735.1 of Nothocercus julius. Taxonomy (NCBI): domain Eukaryota; kingdom Metazoa; phylum Chordata; class Aves; order Tinamiformes; family Tinamidae; genus Nothocercus; species Nothocercus julius. The sequence goes on along the minus strand of VZSV01000126.1, from coordinate 1,834,090 downwards.
ACAAACAAACAAACAAAATCAGGCAGCTTGACAATGCACAACAGACAATAACATCCGCAGAAAAGGAGTGGAATTTCCTGCACTCATCTGAACATAACTACAGAGCAGGTGTGCATATATATGATATATATATATGATCAACTCACCCTAACGTCCTCTTATGTATAATAAAAAAAAGGGAAATAGGTACTTTTAACATGCAACTTATCTGACCTGGCTCAGGTGTCTTTTATATGATGTTTAACTCTATCCCTAGAGGTATCTATTTCTTTCAATTCACTATATGAAAATATAGATGACTGAGAGGTATCAGCCTAATTGTTTTGTTTCACATATGTATATACCTTTTGTTTCACATCTTTTTTGTTTCACATATATACGTACCTTTGGTAGTCAACACAGCAAAGGAAGGCTCAAAGGATGTTTGGAAGAGGTTAATGAGTTCTTTCTCTGCATATATTCTCATCTGAAGCACTGAGTGCCAAGAAGGAAACTTTATGCAAGTAAGAAAAATATATGGCATGGAACAATCTTGAAAGACCTGCAAAGACAATGATCTGCATTAAACATAATGTACTTAAGAAGCAACACTGAAATGTTCAGAGGTAGCAAGTTGCAAAAGAAAAGGAGACCAAGACAGGAATCTATGGGGTCCCATTGCTTACATGAGGAAAACAGTCGGAGTGTAAAATTTTACAGTTACATGGATCTAAGGAAAATTCATGTAGTGCAGATTGTGCAGATCTAGAATTAATATATTTTATAACAATGTAGATGCACTGGAGATTTGATTTCATTTCAGTTTGGGTCCAATACTAGAGAAAATTCAATTTAGTTATATCTGCAGATGTGCTGGAAGGTTGGAAAGACACTAAGATTTTCCACTACTATTTTATCTGAAGTTTATCTCATGACCTATGAGCTCTTTAGTCTCACCACTGTTTGTATAACATACCTTGGGCTGGGCTAATCTGTTTGTCTGAAAAAGTTTCCCACACTGAGACAGTGTTTGATTTATCTCCCAATGTTTATATTACTGAGAAGTGACCTACACAGAACTGGGGGCTAGTATAAGATATTTTATTTGGCAGAAAAAATATTGCATAAAAATGTACATTTATTTATCTGTACTGCTACATGAGGTCTGATAATCTCATAATAATAAATGCAATATTTCAGTAAACTCATTTTTATTTTTACCAGTCGTAACAGATTTGTATAAGTCTATTTTCACCATCTAGCACTTGTTCCTCTCTTTTTTACCCTCTATATTTCCAAGAAAAGAAGGCCTGTTTTAGGCTCCTTGGATAAAGTATCTCTTTCTTCTGTCATACTTTCTCTTTCAGAGAAATAAGGACAGAACCCAACTCTTTTTTGATATTAACATGTAAACATATCACATTACTCTTACAGACAGACAAAAATGCCATTAAAACTTTTTTAAACATTTTCTTTCATTTTAAATATTTGAATCTGGTGACTATAAAAAGCATTTAGGTTTAGTAAAAGACAAGTAACCCAAAATGAGCTGCTAGTGTGATGCAGTAGCATAAAAAAATGATACACATCTTTGTGGAAAGTTTAAGACCCTGCTGTGCACAAGTTTCATAACATATATTACATCAGCTTAAATTTAGCTAAGTGTTTGTGTAAAACCGACAACTTGATTCTTGTTTTTACAGTATGATGTTTTTCCAGTGTCTGTTCACAGTTTCTTGTTTATTTTTACTCAACAATCCTATTAAATTTGACAGAGTTATGTAGTATTTCTAATCAATGTTGCTGAGATCAGAAAAAAAGCCATGCATTTTCCATCTCATAACTGAAAGCAAGAACCCGCTAGTCATACAAGTACCTTGTGCCATTCAGAATCAAGTGCAAAAACAAGCAGTTGAAAATCCGATCCATTAACAACGCACTCTGTCAAAGCTACATACTGTTTTTGCCTTGTTTTACCCAGTATCTTCTTCATTTAAACTTCAACAAAAGGTTGAACATGAGGTTATCTATGCTTTGCAAGAACTAGATCAAAGCATAAAATCCCAAGATTCTTCTACATAGAATTTCTTCTATGCATCCTGGTAGTCTACATTTTTAGAATTTGAAAATTTCTGTAAAAGGAGAAAGAGTAATATGTGGTTCAAACGCACTTTTTTCATCTCAGCTCAGCGAGACAAAAGTTGACATCAAATAGATCATACCACACATAAAATGAAAGGGACCATTATGCTATAGAACATAGCTTAAAATAAAAAGGAAAGAATTTAAAAAGCAAGAGATAAGCCAAAAAACACAAGCATGAATCACAGCCAAATCCATAAAAGATGCATCTATCATTCTGTTCAAGGTAAGTATCATGCTGGAAAAAGAGGCCAACAAATTTTTGGCTACTTAACAATTTAGAAATCTATACAGCCTCCTCAGTGCCAGCTATTGAAGAGTCCCTTGCCAATTTTTGGTTAAATTCTTATGTTATATAGGTTGCACTTATAAGGCAACCAAAGGCAGGATGGCAGGTGCTCCCAAAGCCTTGGGGAAGCCTGGGATAGAAAACTTCATGAGAACTTTTGAAGGAATGAAATGAGACTGGAAAAGAACAAGAAAAAAATGAAGAACCTGTAGCAGGTTTGACAGGTGTGGTCAAAAAGCTCTTCCAGAGGGGAAGCAGTGGTGGAAATTTCTCACGCTATCCCAGAGATTTATGCAGAAACTTACTCCTTACCTAGGTGCTTCTCCATGAGACACAACTGACAATGTCTGTGCAACTAAATTGCCTCTGCAGGACTGCACTGCTCTGCTTCAGACCCTTTACAGACAGGAATTTCGATAGACAAGGTTTTGATATGTTCTAGAGTGCAATGACAGCAGATAGAAACAGAAGTTGTCCTTTCTTTTAGTGGTCACAGGTACTACAGATCTAAACTGCTATTCATGGAAACTGTGAGGGTGCTGCTTCCTGGCTATGGCCAGTGATGGAGCCCGTCTCCTCCAACAGCAGCTGGGCTTTTGCCATTCTTGTTTTTCGACCAACACAGCATTTCTTCTGCTTATGCTCACTTATACATGTGTTTGGTCCATTTTTTTTTCTTCCTCTCTGAGCTTTTTAATTAGAATTTACTTTGTTCAGGTCTCCTGAGTCTTCAAATAACCATGTCTTCAGGCAGAAACTAGAGCCTAGTATTTTGATGCATTTTCTTTGTGGCATTTAGAAGTATCGTCCTTTGTTTTTAACTAGGATGAGTGTTTTAGATTTCATTCAGTTCACAAGTTAATTGTTATCATGTTTTCTGAATGGGCAGATTGGCTAGAGCTACTGAGATCTGCTCTTTAGTGACCTTGCTTTCCTGAGAGCTGTTAAAGCATAAAAATAGTTAATATATCTTCACATGTATTTCCATTTTTCAAGTGTAGGCATACTATGGATGTGTATAGTCTTACCTTGTAAAATATATGATCAATTTTGTGGATTTTGTTATTAGCAAGATTTTTTAATAGAAAAAATGTGGATAAATGGAACATATTTAATATTACTTGGATACATACATCAATTATATCATTGTAAGCATTAAATGTTTCTTTTAAAAATGAAGTGAGAAGACATTTGCTTAGTGATCTGATACATACTCTTTGTAAAGATTTATCCATTTTTCCATTTTTCCCTCTTCTGTAGAGATTTTCTTAAGGTTTAGTAAATGAATCAATATTCTAGTAATTGAGGCTCTTATTTTCCTCTTGTATAGAGAAGATATATTTTATCTATATCCTATAGATAAAAATAATTTCTTCATAAAGTCTAATAGCAATATGGGGAGACAGGATTTTTTATGTTTGAGGGCCTATATTATGATTTCTGCTCAGTCTTTTTTATCTAATACCTATTCTTTCTAAATTAATTTTGGGCCTTCCACGTACTATCTCAAAATAGTGAACAGGCCCTCAATTCTTCCTCTTTTTGATATTTGATCAAAAGATTGTGAGTTTTAGACTTATTGTGAAGTTCAGGTGTGTATTTTGAACTACATATTTCTCTTCCTAGTCATGTCTTCCAGGTTTTCACTTCTCTCCAGCTCAAAATAACTGATTGACTCATTTGCCAAGTAGCAGTACGTGTTGGAACAGGCAGAAAGGCTAATAAAAACAAAGTATTAAGATGGATTTTAAACAACACTGGAGAACATTAATAATAAAGAAGAAAAAATAGCAATAAATCTAAAATGGCAATTCCGATGGCTACTCCATTCAGTATTTCAGAAGATAAATAAAGAAAAATGTTATAAATAAGTGTGAGGCATATAAGACCTATCTACTTCTCATCCCACCATATTAAACAAATTATCTTGCATAGACAGCTAGCAATCATTTTGGAAAAGTCATGGGGGACTAAGGAAGGGACAGATAAAAATTGCATTAACAATACTTCAAGTATGCAAATAAGATACAAGCAATCATAATCTTAGAATTTCAACTGAAAATCTTGATAAAATAAGACATCTACTATTAGCAGAGAAAAATGTACTGTTATGAAGAGCCCAAGGAAACTCTGATCACTAAACAACAGAATAAATCTTGCAGTTCAATTACTTCTTTCATCAAACTAAGTAAGCAATCAGTTAAGTGTAAACTAGTGACTAGGATAGAAGATTGCACCCCTCAAACATACTTTCAAATCACATCTCAGTTCTGTACAAAAGGTTATTTATATCCTATGTCCATTCTTACTGTTTTAGAGCTTGTTATGTTCTAACCTTTCTGGTGTTTGGTGAAGATAAAACCCATTAAGGATTATAAGATGCTCAGATACAACAGTGACAAGCACCATAAAAGCACCCAGAAAGGTAAGCAGAAGAGGATGCATTATCATTCATTGAAGTTGACTGCATTATCATATAGATAAATGTAAACATAATGCCTAACCACATCCTGATGTTTAATTTAGTCTGTATCCTGCCCTTTTAAAATTAATTGAGCATTCTCTTATGGGTTGCAAACCTGAGGCAATAGAATTTAGCCCTTAAAATTTCAAAGCTCTCCATGGATTAGGGGTTGCCATCTTTGTCTTACTACGAATAGGCAACAAGGAAGAACCAAAGCTTAACTAAGGTCTCCAGAACTTAGTGCAGTACTTTGAAATACCCAGTTTTACTGACTATTTCCTTTGATTCAGAAGGAATACTCCTGTATTGAGAGTTTGACTGAATCAGGAACATAATTATTAAAGATATCAGGAGGATATCAGGCACGTTACTTGAACTGACAAATTATACTTCATTGAGAGGTACTCTGTGTATTAAGGGAGATCAAAAAAGGGGATACAAAACAATAATGAATTTAAAAGCAAGGTCAGGGCATAAAAAACAATACATATGTGTGGATAAGTATAAATATATTTCTTTATATTGAAAAAATATCTGTGTATGCTGAGTATGATGAGTAGTCCCATTTAATTTAATGGGCTAAGACATAGGTGTAAGAACATGACTTAAGTATCGTTAAAAACCAATACTAAATGAGCTTTTGAAAAATATTATGAAAGTAAGATAATTTTTATAGTCTTTAGGTGAATCTAACAATATTTTAAAAATATTTTTTTTCTGTATTTTTTTTCTTTACAACATCACTAAGTCAATAATTGCTAACCAAAGAGAAGGAAAGATGCCAAGCAGAGACGTAAGTGCACAGACACTGACCTCGTTTCACACCATGATATAACATTTCAAATGTATTTGTAGATCACAGACTGGATATTCACCTGTAATTTCATGTTGAGCTAAAAGGAACTGGAAAAAAGTGTCAGTCAGACTTACTTTTGCCCTACAGAATAACTGATATCTCTTCTTTTCACTTGGTGACTAAGGGGCCAGTTCTTTAAACTGTGTGATGGCTCACACTGAGCCAATACCTTCCTGCAAGCATTCAAAGAAAAATATTCCTTTGTCTATGATCCTGCCTCATTTGTGTTTGCTTTGCATAAATATTCCAGAAACAGTTTACTGACTAAAAATGTTATAGCAGTGAATTGCCAGCACTTGTTAGAAAATATTAGCAGCAGGTAACTTTTTAACGGACCACTAAAAGTATTAAGAAATACTCTCACTCACTGACCAAATTCTCACTTTCGGGCAGAGAGATACATTGGCAGTGGTAAGAAAGAAGAGCTGCATTTCTAAGTAAAAGTAATACCTCACATGATAAATATTCTCAAAGACTACTCACAAGCAAACTATGAGCCATTTCTTGTGGAAAATGTTTGACAGATGCTTTTGAATAGTGAAGAGAATTGAGGTAATCATAATATGCTGACAATTGTGTAGATGAAAACCAGAAATCTCAGTCCTATAAGATGTTGTCTAAATATTTTCTTTAAGTATGTTGCAATTTCATATGTGTGTATAATTATATATACAGAGAGAGAGAAATAGAGAAGAGAGAGGGAAGGAGGTATGGACAGAGGATGAGATTTTATGTAGCTTTGGAGCAAAGAAGTTTTAACCTGGGCACCATGCCTAACAAGCAAATCAGGGCAGCAGCAGCATCTGCCCAAATATCCACAACTGCTCATAAATAACCTAAATGCACAAAGTGCTTGTAATATAGACCTGGAATTTACACTCGAGTCATCTCACATTTTTTATGATTTTTCTTTGCAATAACCTTAGGAGGCATGAAAAGTACCAATATCCTCACCTCACAGATGGCTATTCGTGCCGCACAGTAGGGAAGTGACTTGTGCTAACTCTGTCATAGGGAGATCTCAAACCATCAGACTTTCCACAAAGTCACAAATAGTTATTTCCTTAGAAGAAATGAGTTACTCCATTTCTTCCCCTGCCACCACCAATTTTAAAATCTACATAATGCTCAGTCACTTCTGAAGTCCTCAAGACTAACAGATTTATTTTTACTGAACATTTAATATTACTCTTTCATATTTTCCTACAGGTGTTCCAGGTCATTTGCAATGGAGAAGGTTTCCCTGGGTTGCAGACAATGGCAAACTATGGGCATTTGTGAGCTAGTGAGTATATTTACAATATTTTAAGCTAGAGAAGGCAAAATGCTGGGAAAGAGCACCTGATGGCTCACAGAGCTGAGGACAGGAAGAACTGAGAAAGACAGCTTGTCTCCTCTTTCCCTCCATGTGCAATGTCTTTCATCCCTTAGCCTAAAGTAGGTAATTTTCTAAATGATACTATTAGTTGTAACAATTGGAGTATAAATTAAAGCCATGTAACTTTTCTTCTATCCCGGGCTAAATCTGTGCCTTTTAAAGCCTGCTGCTTTACTCAGACTAGCTGCCTGCTCTGCAAGGAGGAAGAATCATTTTTCCAGAAACAAACAAACAAACAAAATGTTTCAAAAGACAAATAAATATCTTTAAAAATTCATGACAAGCTTATTAAAAGAAATCCCTTTAAATCTGTACTCTCTGGCCTGAGGGGTTTATTGGACACTTCTTCTGAAGCCAAGTCTTCCATATTCTTGAAATATTAAGTAAATAAGAACAGCTGGTTCGATCTTAATCCCAACCGAGGCTTCCATGTCACTATGCTCGCCTACAAAATGGATCTATGGCTCATTTTGAAACATATGCAAACAAAAGCCAGGTTGCTTGGACTCCTTACTTGCACAGTCAGCTCTTGCTTACTCGTGGTTCTTTGTTTAGGTGCAGATTCCCCATGGGAGGGGTGAGGTGGCAATTTGGGCCAGACGCTTAGACCCATCTCTTGCTCAGCAATGGCATTATCGGACTGATCGCGCTCCCCGGGTCTCAAGCAAGGAAGGGGTCAGTGCGTGGCGTCTACCAGTCAGCAGGGCATTAAATTTTAATGGACTGAGTTTCGGCACTGCAGGAACATATTTTTCAGTCGTTATGTTATCTGTGTTTTTCCATGGAGTATCACAGCAGCCCACTGTCCCTGATAACAGAAAGCTGACAGTATTCCTGATCCTGCTACATAGTGAAAGTAGTGGTCAATCACAGAGTTTTATTACATCTCAGTTTATCTTTTTGTATGCTTAAAGTAATAATATCACTGTATTTTATTCCCAAGACAGAGATGAGCTGGAGTGAGTTACTTAATGTCTCTAAAAACTTTCAGATCCTGGGATAAAAGACTCTGAATGCTGAGAGATGATTTTATGGCTTTTTTTATTACAGCTGGAGAATCATCTCTTTAGATTCCTATAAATATCAAATCTTTTATTTCTAATTTAACATCTTCCTGATCAGTCTGGTCAGCCTGCCCCCTTCTCTTTTAGTGCAATGCAGATGATCCTAGTTGGAATATCCAAACTGTCCATATGTTAATTGAGCAAAAGCTAGATATTCAGTTTACTCCACTTATCTAGAAAAACTTATTTTCAGAAGAATTTTCTCTTCTTTTCTTTGATTTGAAGGTTTGGAAAAATCCTCAAAAAGATCACCTACATGTTTTTCTCCTTCAGCACTTAAGTCTTTTCAAATACAATATAATCAGCAATTTACTCAGTGTTCCAGAAGACCCATACAGTCCTATTTGCACTGTATGAAAGCATTTTACATGCTGTGTTATCATGTTCTTTTCAGACTTCCGAGGAAAGGAAACAGAATAAATCTCAGTTTTAGTTTGGGAGCTCACGCACAAACCTGGGATATCCGGCTTCTAATTTTATCCAGGCTGAGGGAATGGATCTAGGCTATCAAATATGTTTTTAATTAAAAGAGACTGCCAATTTTATATCATGTTTCTTCTGTCATTTAGATTGCCATGTATCTAAAGTTCAGCATGTAAATGTGTGCATAACTTTTAAGATGTGAGAAATATTACTAATTCTACTGACTCTGTGCAAATATCTGTTTATTTTATTTTATTTTATTTTATTTTATTTTATTTTATTTTATTTTATTTTATTTTTCTGAGCTGGGCCTTATATTCCACAAATAAAAGATAAATTTAAGAGATATCTACTAGAAACATTCTTAGTTAGCTAAAGGAGAAACCATTTCCTTTTAAAAGCAGAATTTGGTCAATCAAATACAGTTAGCATGTTTGCTGACACAACATGCTATGAATCTGTTATGCCTCCCTGCCTTAATGCCGTCATTCCCTAACTGGATAAGAGCAACATAGTAAAATAATTTCAGAAAAAAGATGAAGACTATACAGGCATTATACAAGCAAGTGTATTACTATTTCAATTTAGCTTCCGAATATTTCTTATGTAAATCAACACTGAAAAATCTCTTTGAAAATGGTAATCAATAAGATTGTATCAATCATGCAACAATCATGAGAGGGGAGTTTCTTTAAATCAACAATTATCTTCCCAGAAACCACTTCTGAATCATCAGACACCAGTAGAATGAGACAATCTGCCCAAAAATACCATGGCAGTGAGGAAACAATTCACACCTGAGATTTTGTTATACTTCAGTTCAATCACTTTATTTGTATCTGAGATTTTCACTGCAAAGTTAATTTCACATCTTACTTATGCACTGCTGCTTATGCACTTCTTAAATATAAAAACACTGGACCCAGAGAACAAACAAGCTCTCTCATATGTCACACTGGGGGATTATTTAAAGAATGAAAACATATTCACAGCCCCTCTCACCTGACTCAATGGGACCATGTCATCAGATGGAAAATGCCCTGCTTTAGCATCCCACAGCCTAAAGCTCAGTAGCTTCTGTGCTGGGAAGGCAGCTCGAATTTGGGCTTCCCAGAAATTCTATCTGTCTTGGAGATATCAAAATCGCCATGACCCATGCGTTTTTCACTCATGATTAGGAAAGTGACACTGACACAAGGACAAATCAGGTATCTGGTGGCAAACCCAGCTCCTAGATTTCAAGGTGCAGGTGCATGGATGGGAGGAGAGGGATAGCAGGAACAATACTTCGTCCTGAGTGCAGTAAGAAATTTTCAGCAAACCCTCTCCAGAATGGTTTGTATCCAGGCTGATACTCCAGGTACAGTTAAGTGTTGGTTAAGTTGGGGATCAACTGTAGGACCAGCTGCAGACGATTTTCAAAACCTTGGCTTATTCTTAGTCAGAACATGTGCTTTTCTTAGGAGTCTGCACCATGGTGGGTGAGTGTCTACATGCTGTCCTATAGATAGAGAGGATGATCGCAAAAATCTATTTGCTCTCCTTTCCCTCATCTAAGAGGAAGACAAAGAATTTTTAGAAGAGGAATTTTAAATTAGATGTTTTAGTTCCTTCATGCTACCTGGGAGGAAAGCAGAACGAGAAACCATATTTTTGTCATGATTTTGAACACTTTAATTAAAATAGTCAAATTGATACTGGCTACAGAAAGGGTGCAAATACATAAGGTTATACTGGAATTGCTCATCTCACTTCCCATCTGGAAGTAGTGACACCAGTAAAGGGACATTCCCATTTATTTAAATATATCAACAATTTAAATATATCAACAATTTTACCTGTTTAACTGTACAAGTTGAAGTCCAAGTTTCAAAATGATCTAGTGCTTCAAACTAAATAAATTTATCATAGAACACTGTTACACAACTAAGAAGGGCACAAAACACAATAATACAGCAAATATAGTATCTTATGCAGCTGCAGTAAATCTGACCATTTTCACACATGACCATATCTTTAAAGAGACAATATATAAAACTATATAAATTAGGTTGCTCACTTATGGTATATACATAATTATCTATACATTACTCTCCATAAATATCTATATGTAACAGTGCAACAAATCCACTACTGTAAGCTGCCAGAAGAAAAAGTGCCAGTAAATACTGTTTTAGAAATACAAATGATGACCCCCCCCCAAAAAAAAAGATGTTGGTAGTAGACAGACAAAACTACCATTAAAAGCATAGCAAACACAGCAGAAGAACCCTTGAAAATGAGAAAAGATGAATAGAGACAAGCAGAAACAGGAAAGACTGCAGATTAATAACATGGGCCTACTTTTGCCCTTAGTCGGAAAAAAAAGGCATAATTTTCAAAAAGACAGGCACACACATGCACAAAAAGAAGAAATTCAAGCCAAGGAAACCTGTGATATAGTTTCAATTTTTCAAACTGCAAAATATAAAGCAATATACTTGAATAAAGCGTGTGGGCTTTACAGGGAGAAAGTCTAACTTCAGCCTGTAAGAGAAAAATGTTTTAGATCTTCCCACATAAATGTAGAATCTATAGAAGTCCAGAAAGTTTTCCAGGGTATCTCAAAAGTCTGTTTTCCCCTCTGGAGATAACATTCCATTTGCATGACAAGAAATCAATTGCTAGCACCCAAGCAACTGAGAGCTGCCTTATTCAAAGTGTTGCTTTATAAAAATACTTGAATGTCACCTGGTGCAAATATTTGGTTTATCAAACACTGAATGCCAGGGCTATTTGCTAACAAGATAGTGACTTGGTGTTAATGTGCAATGAGAAGCCTTTACGTGGAAGCTGAGGTAACTCGTGGACACTTGACTGCCTATCAGTCTCACAGCCCCTGCCAGAAAACAGTGTGTTGGCCCCCTCCAGTGTCACAGCAAACCGCGTCAGCTGCAGTATGTTAAACCAACACGCCTGCTAGTGACTCACCATTTTATATGTTACATGGGTATGGCAGTTTCACCACAGCAGGGAAAAATATTCTTCAGCTGCAGCTAGCCCTAATAAATATTAAAAACTAAAATGTTAAAAATATTGGATAACATATGGGGGTTACTCTACTCTTTAAAAACTGAATGCAACAAATTCTTCAGAGACCAGATTTTAGTAAGAAACTGGTAAGTGACAGACAAGATCTGGCCAGGGTTCAAATCATTCCTCCTTTCTTCCTCTCCTATCACCCTTCTTCCCTTGTTTCTATTTTGCAGTGCAACATTTTCTTCTAAACCTGAAAACTTTATTTACTTTATTTAAAAAAATGTTAAACTGAATGAAAAGAACATTTTCCTTTCTCACTCACTTCTCACTGAAATTTTTGCCAGAGTCTCAAGACCAATGCTTAAAGGAGAATACAAATAGACTCTTACTCTATCCTAAATAAAATATGTGTTTCTTCCTCAAGGCTGGGAAATCAGGGAAAAGCTCTGCCAATACTCTTAAAAGGGCTAGCAGAGTAGTGCTGAGCACTACATACCCTTTCCTAGAACTGTCAGCGTCTCACTCTAGCTATCACGGGGCTCAATTTCCACTTCTGGAAGTCAAAAAACACTCAAGCTCAAATCACAGTTTGAAAAATAACCTAGGACCAGCTCTGTCACTCAGTATAACTTAGAACTTCTTCCAGCACCTGGAAAACTTGGCCGACATATGTGGAGTCGCCATCACAGAAAACAGCAGAGCTCCCCAAAGCCCCCTAGCATGCTTGGGACTGACAACAGATTCTGAGGGAAGTCATTTCTTTAAAAGACTCAAATGTCTGCTTAGAAATTGCAAAGGATTATTCTCTGTAACAATCCATCCAGCAAAGCTTTTCCAGAATAATGCTTGTGTCGAGGTTCAAAGGATTTTCTCTCTAGTTTGTACTCAAGTCATCAAGGTCAACAAGTCTAGCTGTCAACCTTACTCCAGGGCAAGGAGCAACATGGGGCAGTTTTCCACACACAAAACCACATGCACAGTTTAGTAATGTAGGAACCTAAGGTACTACCACTGCCCTGAATCTCTTCTGCTTACTTCTGTGACATTATAATTATGGCTTTGGGGCTTTTAGTTGTAAATTCAATACAGGGGTTGGGAAGATTTTTGTGGTCACTGTGGTACTAAGATGGTATGGGAAAGAGAGGCATTGTGGCTCCTTCTAAGCTTGCTATCTTTTACAAACTCTCCTAAATACCAAACCGCTGTTTGCCAGCACAGAATGGATAAAGTGAGGAGGTCTTTATGTTGGTACAAATGTATACCATTTACAGCTGGAGCACTAACTTGTGCTCTTTACATGTCTGCAGGCCAGCACCTGAAACAGCTGCTGCCTAACCTGGTAACAGGCATGTGGCATTGCCCAAAGTGCATTATGATCTCGGCAAGGTTGGTTTGTACATGATTTTTAATTCGATAGTGATATCAGAAGTGCAGCTGCTAAGTGGAGTATCAAAACCAAGGCCGGTGATAATCTGCCAATGTATTAGTCATCTCTCATGACTTGACTATTGCCATTTTCTTAGATATATGCATCCCAAAATATATTTGAGAGGGATTTGATTCCTCTTGTAACATTGTCCTGGGTTTTGACAAAGCACTTCCCTCCAGACTAATGCCTCCTCTACCTTTGAATGGATTCTTCTTTTTCTTCAGATTTTACAGAAAGCAAGAAAGTGTAGACAACACAAAGCATTGGCGGGACACTGCCTCCCCTCGAAACATTTTGAATAGGGAGGACAGTGAGAACGATCATCTATTAAGTTCTACAAAACAGTCTATGGTAAAGAGGGATTCTATGCCACTAAAAGTGGTTGTGTTTTTTTGCTGCCTGCAAGGTTGGCCAATTCTGCAGTGTCCTTTGAGTGACTACCGCTGCCGGATGGATACAGCCCCACAGGCAAAAAAGAAGGGAGCTTCTGAGAAAAGCTCAGAATTGGCTGACATCTACTGGCAACAGCTGTGCATTGACACTGCAGTCCCACCACCAACAGGTTCATGTGCCAGAGAACATACGCTAGGGCTTTAATGGTATATTTGTATATACATATGAGGCAGCTGGGTAAGGAACAGAGATCTCAAGGAAAAGTAAAACAGTATTACTTTTATAAACAAGTTTTTCTCTACTTATCAAAATCTCCCAAACTAATTCTAGTTACATAAGATCATATACTTGGCTTTATATTTTCTCATTATCCACTAACTAGTGATTTTTTTAAAAGACACTAAAAATTTAAGGGAACTATAAAACACTAACTGAATATAGAAATAGATATCTTGGCAGAAAGATTCAGCTTCTCCAACACTTGAACTGATTAATTGGCAATAAACTATCTAATAAAACCGTGTTATGTCCAAGAATATAAAAAATGTGCTACACAGAAACGTAATAGGGAAAATTCAGAGTCACACCTGAAGGGAAGCAAATACCTATTTTAAGAGAGAGTTTCTTTAACAGTCTGCTTTTATTTTGATGGATTTATTATTATGCTCAAATATATCAATATTATCTAAGTTCCTGGAGTAAGATCGTGTGGTACTTTATTGAACTGATTAAACCAATTCCAACATTGTGGAATAGCACTTTTTTAGCACACTTACTCCAATTGGCTAACTGCACTAATAATGCTGGGACTTGCAATGCTTTTGCCGGCATGTCTCCCTGACGACCCATTCGCAAAATGCATTGAGTCATCATCCTAATGAAAAATCCCACAAACAATAGGAACACATACTTGATTTAAGTCATGAGTTTTGCAACTAGTGCAAAAGATAAAATAAAGACTTTACCTTATGCCTTTAGAATACTTTTGCTATATTTATTACCGCTATTATTCACTGATGGGTTACAATTATTCAGTGATAGTTAACATGATTTAAGATAACTTCCATTCTTAATAGCATTTCCTAAAAGAACCATTATTACTATTAATGTCTTAAATAATACTTAGCCAGTACAATTCTGTGAAGTGAAGAGCTAAAGCAACTCCCTTAAAGGAACAGTTCAAACATTTCACAATTTAAAGCAAACCATACTGTTGGCATACTAACACCTGCCATCAAAATAACTTTAAGCAGCAGCAAAACTGAAAATATCATTTTGCAAATTGAGGAAAATCTTTTGAAATACAGGGTCTTGTGTTCAGTATGTGATACCTGCATAATTAAGCAAAGCATTAAATGTCTTATGGTGCTTTCCATAAGCATACAATTAACCTTGCAGCCTTAGCCAAATTACAATGTGCATCATTTCATTTTGCCTTCCTGAATTTTGCCCATAATCTCCTAGCACATAGTATTTTAAAAATAGTAGTTTTAGGCTTCTTTCCACCATGGAGTGGCTTCAAGGGCCCTAGAAACATTTTCCCTAGGGGGGGTGATGGCATCTGTCCCCAGGTAGTGGGAACATGCATTTGTAAAGCCCATTTTACAGCACTGAAACCTTATTCAACAAAGCTTAATGGAACATTTTAGCAAGAAAGATGCAATGCAAGTACAGAATCTACTCCCAGACAAAGTAAGGGATATCAACATTATGAAATTTACCATGCTAATGCTTTTATTTAATGCTGGTAGAGGAGGATTAGCACAGATACCCAGTGATTCATGTTTTATGGCCTCAGGTAGCTGACAGCCTCAGGCTTTGGGCTCTGCCCTATGTAAAAGGCAAGCAAAATGCCTCCCTCCAGCTCCACCGTCCCTCCTGCTCACTCACTGTAATCTGCTGGCAGCTTCCCAGCCAGTGACATTTAGTGCAAACACGTCAAAGGGAGGGAGCAAAGGCTGCTTTGCTGTCCTGCGTCCCAGGGACTGCGCTCTCCCCCTCGGCAGCGAGAGGCCCCGGGTCCGTCCCGCCGCTGTGCAGCCGCATTAGCCTCTGCCACCGACGCAAGAGCCCTTGCAGCAAGCACGGTGCTGCTGGGGATATGGAGGCGTTCATAGACTCCTGAATTCCTTAGACATCTGTGTATACATCCATCACTGGCAGCGGCCACAGCAACCAGGAGCAGAGTTTCACCTAAGGAGCCCCGTGCCGCGGCTCTGCCCTGGGCAGGCGCTGCAACAGCTGCTGCTGCTTCGGCCTTTCCCAGCCGCATCCTCCCGCTCGGCGCTCCCTGCGTCCACAGAGCAAAGCAATCCCCCACTCTCTGTCCTTGCTTTTCTGGAGTAGGATTTTCGTTAGCAAACCCTGGGAAGGCCGAAAAGTAAGCCTACACCGCATGGTCAGAAAATACCCTTTTTAATGCTCTCTGACACAGCAGTAGTCAAAGAACAAGCAGCCACTGCCAGCTTCTTGCTCAAAATACAGGTTCTGTGTTGTTCATCCCCTCTCAGTCCAGCTATGCTTAAATGGACACATTTACTGTGCAGAATGTCACAGGTGAGGTTAGACATTCAAGCAAACAAAGTACCGCCTGCCACCCAGGCTGCTCCAGCCCAAAGGTGACTGCGGATGCTGATGGACCCTGCGGCTTCGACCGTGGGCTTCAGCTCACAGAGAGCAGGGCAAGCCCCGAGGAGACCATGCCTGAGGCTTCAAAGCAGGACATGACGTCTCACTGGATCTGGAACCTGCCCAGAGCTGCCTGGCACAGCTTCCGTACCCAAGATGAAATAGGGAGACGGTGCCAAGAAGCAGGATCTTGCGGCCTCACCTGGTTGAGCAGACATTCAGTTGTGTGCGGAGAGGAATCAGAAGCTTGCCAGAATAGGGTGGAACACCGTCCCTGTCTCATTAGCGAATATATAGCTTTTTATATACAGGCAGAGTGGAGAATATATTTTTGGATATGCTAAGAATATGTTTTCTGAGAGACACAGGAAAGACAGAAAAATCCACAGAAGCAATGAAATACACCTGCTTGCACACAGTCACCTTCCAGAATAATTGGAATATAAGCAGAATTTCATGACATCCCCAAAATATTTTGAGTGCTTCAAACTCTGCTTCAATGCGCCTCTGCATATATCAGCTCTAAGAAGCTTGTAGGTCAGATAATGCTGCTTATAATTTACTTTTTCTTTCTGTTTGTTCTTTCAGGTCACAAAGTCAGTATTCTTTACTGATGTATAAAAGGAGTTCATTTTTTTGTTGCCTTCTCTTTCTCACACTAATTTTCTTTAAACACAGATTAAGTGCTATTGAGTTAAATTGTCCTCTCAAATTTGCCATAAGGCAATTTGCCATTTTCCCATATCCAGAATAAAAATAGATGAAACGTCTGTGTTTCTTGCAGAAAGCTTATAAGAGTCTATTCCAGATTGAGAGTCATGTAGGGAAATTCAGCTTCCTGTGCTTAACAGCATCTCTTGCCAAATCACAGTAGCATCTCAAAAGCAACCTTCCCACTCTTCCTTAGTAGAATGTATTTCACATTAATATAGAATAATCTGTATGAGAACTGCAACACTGCCAAGAGGAAACAGTAGAGACTGACAGCGAAACAATATATTGTACTCTAACATTAATATATCCTTGTTCACTCGCTTCCGTTGCATATGACCTGGCTAGAAACAAATACATCATGAATAACTGAATATTTCTGATTCATAATGTATATTTCTAATTGCAAAGAATAGAAACCACTGACCATTTTTCCCTTCACGTGAACTGCAGATTTCACTTTCATAGACTAGATATAATCACAGTCCAGTCAAAGACCATGTCAAAATAAGAGTCCATGAGAAAATCTTTCCTTCTAAAATTACTTTAAATGTAGATGCTTGACAAACTGGGAAAATATTCAATAAGTTTTCAGCAAGAAATCTGTCATTTTGTAGAAAATGCCTGAAATTCTCAATTTTAGTTTATTTTTCTGAAATGCTGAAGATCTGAAATGTTCTTGCAAAAAAAAAAAACCTTTTTCTACTTGTCAGTTAACACAGTTCACATTTAGGAACACAGTGCATGACCATAGCTAATGATTACTAACAATGTGTACAGTTAAAATCTAGGAGGAATTTTTTTGCCTGAATGTATTTTATAAATTTTCCTAATTGAAATCTTCCAAATGCTGCTTTAAACCTATTTCAATACAGTTATATTGGAAGATAATCTATTATTAAAAACAAGCAGTTCTGGTATTTGAAAATCAAGGTGTCATTGGTTTCTTCTTAAATGGATGGTGATTGACTTGAGAGCTGAGGTCACTTATCTCGCATCAACTCATGTTTTCCAGACAGATGGCAACTACAGATATCCTTGGGTTGAAACAAGGCCCTGATGTAAGGCATAATGAATATGTGACAAGAGCAATACTAGCTGCCAAGACAATTCACAAGATACAGTTCTAGAACCATTTCTCTGGGGAAAATAAATTGTTTAAGTGGTTTGAGTGGAGACTTTGCTTTAAGTCAAATCAAATTCCCAGATGGGGTGGGCTAAAGAGTTTTTATCTCATTTTATCTGGTGGGCAAGTTTTCTGCTCAGGGAGCTGAAACCAGGTCAAGCTCCCAATACAACAGATGAGAGATGGTAACATTTCTATCTGAAGACAAAGGCCCTCATCTTATAACACAATGACTTTAGGGGCCGCTCGCTCCACATGCACTGAATTAGAAAACTGGGACTAGAAATTGGGAAAATGTGAATGTGAGGGCTGTTAGGAACAGAATATATTTGCCTACAGATATGCATTGGTTAGCTCTTCTTTCTAACTTATCTCAGCTTTACTTAGTCTATATTTTAACTAAGGATTAGCCCCAGTCTTGTAAACATATTTTATCTCTAAGTTTTTCCCTGGAGCTTCCCTCGGACGTCTTTATATAAAATCACTACCACCGCCATAAACCAGGATGAAGTCTAACATGCCCAACTTCAAAGCAACCAGGGAGATCAGCCTTAGGCCTTGAAAATATAAGCCCTTAAAATAAAGGTTAATGTAGTGATAGAAAAAACTAATTCTGACTAATTTATTTTGGGTTAGTGCATGCCTGGAGGCTAAGCCCAGAGCTAGGGGTGACACAACATCTGAGGCTCAGCTCTTCCTTGTTTTTGTCTTGCTCCAGGGAGTCAGTAAGTTACTGCTTGCACTTCAAAGGCTGCAAGTCACCCTTCCCCTTAGGCCAGCAAAGAGAGGGCCTAGGGATGGAGGCCTGGCTTATCTCATTCTACTTGCAACCAACTTGACCCTAATAAAAAATGCCTTGAGAGATTTAAGATCCAGGCAAAGGTGTTAACCAAACATCCATGAGCAGAAGCCAGTGGCAAAGGACAGGTCTTTAGGCCATTGACTGAAACGCTGCTATTTGCTGTGCCATCCAGCATGCACTTACTAGCAGCGAGTGGCATCAAGAGCATGACTGCAAACAAAAGAGCTTGTGGCTCAGAATATTTTGAGTATTTTCTTTGTTCACCAGTAAGAAAATGGAGAACAATTTATAATGATCAAAGTTAAAATAATTCTAATCTCCCAGATGATTTTGAAGACTGATATGAATACTTAATCAATACATGCTTATATTTTCCATTCTTTAGCTTGAATTTTATGACCTTTATGGAGTTTTTATGAAATGGGAGGAAGAGGAAGGACATACTGGTACTGAGACCTTATCTTCATCTAATAAATTTGTATCCTTGCTTTGATTCCTGCTATTGACCTTCAAACATCTTTTACACATTATATCCATAAGTTTGTTTTAATATCTTCACTTCGTCTAATTACCTGGATCATTCTATACTGTTCCCTACAGGGAAATATACTGCTGAAGTTTGGGTTTTTAAATACTAATTAAAAAATTCATTAGTGTGTGAATTAATTTCCACTCTTTGTATTTTCCTCTCCCTCTTGATAGCCATCAGAATTTGATAGCAATCTAGTTGTTGTCATACTTTAATTATGTTGGTAGAATTCCTTTATCCACCTGTGGTATAGGGAAATAAACTATGTTACACCCATCCTAAATACCAAGTCATCTAACCTGTGTCTCTAATGAGTTTAAATATAAATATAATTTCTTTTCTTTGTCTTGAATAAATACTTTAGATGTGCTCCTGACATTTTGTTATTTATTTAGCATGCAGTATAATATTTTGAAACATCATTCTTACAGCATTTTTGGTTGATACACTGAAGACTAGGCCCATAAATCTTATTTGCAGTGATAAGTGATATGCAAATACACTGCAAGCAGCCATCAAATCACTTACAGTTTCTTACTCAAGGCTGGTGCTCACTCAGGCCTTTGTGACTTGTACCCAAGTGCTTCAGCAAAGGGACTTAAAGAGAGAACTATAGATAATTTTGCTCCTCTGGTTGATATGTGTAAGATAATTTACAGTGACTGAACTCACTGGCTATTTTTTCCCGTATCGTTACACAGAATGTAGGTTTATTATGCTAAAATTCAGGTATGTCTTGACTGCAATAAAAGATCCTAAGAGACAGACTATTTTGCAAAATGATGTGAGAATGCAGAAGCGGCACGGTGGAAGCAGTCGTGCCTGTGATGCCTCGAGCACCAATATATCCTAGTGGTTCCTGAGCAACACCTGCTAATGTTATCATTTAAAATGAGGTTAAATATGAAATCAAACATCTACATAGATGATTTTTCATTCTATCTGCAAGTCAGCTGGGCAAACAGTGAATTGCATTTCTTTGGCTTTGGCCTCTGATTTTCCTGTTACAAATTTGAAAAAAAAAAAAAAAAAAAGGAACAGAAGAGTTTTTGTGCTGTAATTCATTATGATCTGTCTAATTGATCTCTGTCCGTCTGTATTAAATTTAATTGAAAACTTGTAGATTACTCGATTAAGTCCTTGTTTATCATGAAAAGGATAGATTCAAATGTCTGTGGCAATTCTTGTTTCCCTAAGGATAAAATAATTTTAAATTACAACCAGATAAAGAAAGTTCTTCAAAAAGCATCTATGATGATGGAGATATACTGGTGTACAATGGGGTCATACAGCAGTAACTCAAGCCCATATTATGAACATTGCTTAGGCTGGCAGGATAAAAACATGAAACTTCTAAAATGGTAGATGTGATGGGTCTTCTCATTTTGGAAACTTTAGTAAGATGAAAAAATATTCATAAAATGTGGAAAACACTTTTACTCTGTGATCCTGAGGAGACAGCAAATGATTCAGGGTAAGAGGAACTGAAAGAAACATAGTCCTGTAGTCTTTGGCCAACAGAGATCAAAATGCCAATATAATTCTCCCAAATCCATCTGTATGAAAATCAGCAGTGGTCTTTCTTTTTTTCTTTCAAAAGGATTATATGGTTACAGACTTTTCTTTATGAATGCTGATGCTGAAGTAAAGTTATGCTATGGTTCTCGCTTAAGCCCCTAGCAGTGCCAAAGGGATTTTATTCATAAAAAAAGATTTTTTTCTCTTCTGCTCAGCAGAATGCAATATTGCACACTTGACGCTTAAGCATAAACTGTAGAAATTTGATAAGATGAATATAGCAAGGATATACAGATGTCAATGTAGAGATGGGATGTTCTTCTGCCATCAGCTTCTCACTCATTAAATTTCATTTGACTTTCTTTGTATTTTAAGGAAGAAAATCCATGTCATTACTCCAGACATATATACATTGTCTTCAACCTTCTTGGTAAAGTTTTTACTTTTCCAAGGGGCTGTTTTCACCTTGTAAACAGAGCACGATAAAGACATAGCTGCTAAGAAATGAGCTAGTGCTGGTGGTATCTATTGCCATCCCCCACAGCATGCGTGCAGGAAATTTCCTGAGGACAGGAGGTGATGTCCTGAGGTAGCTTAACATCCTAGGTAACTTTGATCCCAAACCTCACTGTATATGGGACTATACAGGAGAGGACTTTTTGTTAAATCTTTGCTTTAAAGACTCTCTATGAAACTTTAAATATAACCCATAGAGCAAAAAAGCTGAATTCAAAGTCTACTTTCCCATCTGAATGCCCTAAACACTGCATGTATCTGGGACTGCTAGTGCTTTTTCTTGCCTTGGAGAGTTGTACAGCCTCAGCAGGAGACACTGAAGCTGCAGAGCCATTCTCCCAAAAAGTGAGAACTAAAAACACTGACTTCTTAATGTGGAGGAGATCTACAGCCTGGAACTTTATATTCCAGATTGCTAGTGCATTTCTCAGGACATACAGGCACAAAACTACAAGACAGGTTTCCAGACTTCAAATCTCAGGGTAAATCTGAAAGGACAGAGAGAATTCCAGACACATCCCTTTTCTCCTATGGCAATTTCAGCCTCTCTCTGCCACCTTTTCCATGCATTGACTGAACTGCATTTGGAGATTCACAGCTTGTTCTATGAGCTACCTGTAAGTTTAAAAATTATGCCTGGCAGTGCTATATTTCTAGATGCTCAAGTTCCTTTCCATAGCTAACTCTATGTCCTCTTTTTTTTTTTTTTTATTTCCTGCTTCAACAGCTTCAAAATATCTCAAATTTTCAGAATTACAAAAGCATCTCTAAAAAACTCTGACGTGCCTCTAACTTTTGAGACTTCTTCTAAGACTTTCTGAAGATTGGCTACCATAAAGTAATCACTTGATTTCACATTCATAAAACTTCAAAATCCCTGCTTATTTTTGAAAGTCTACGCAACACATATACATCTATATACAAACATGGCCCGTGTGTGTGCAAGTATAACATTGCATATTTCACATGCTCTTCCTAACAAATTCAACATTAGATGATTTTTAATACAAATATGTATCTTTAAAATATTTTTGAGGAAGCTAAGGGAGATGATCCAGAATCCTGCGCACTCTTCTTATCACTTTATAAAACTGAGGTTTCTGTGGAGCAAGCCTTTGATGCTATTCCTTCTTCTGCTGTCTCTAAAGCAAGCCCAGGAAAATAACAAATCTTAACAGCGCCGTCCCGTTTGCATTCATTCCTACCATGTAGCATTCTCACTATTACATGCAAGATACACAACCTCCTCTCCAGCTGAACACAAGCTGGTGTGGTTCTGTAGCGAATATATGCAAGTTTAAAGAGATGATTTTAGCTGGTAGTTATCTTGCTGGGTCGGAGTTTAGATAGAGAGGCAAAAAGTCACAAGAGACAAGCAGCATAGGTGGCCTGTGGATAAAGAGGCTCTTTCTTCTCTGCAATCAATCACCTTCAGGGGCCCAGAGTTTGCTTCGTGAGCAGAGAAAACAAACACATGTATGACTGAGAGGGTGAAACCAGCTTTGCAGAGACATGATTACATTGGACTGAGTGCAGGCACACCAGTTTCATCTTAAACATCTAGTTTTAGATTACAGCTTATAAATACACACACAAGGCATCCAGTCTGCTCTGGCTTTCCATATCCGTACTCCAGTGCACTTTCAGTTTCAAAGAAAACTCCTAATTTACAACAATGCATATTTAGGGAGAAAGAAATCCCATTCTCATAACAGGACATTTATTCATGAAGTGCTAGAATATCTTTTTTTTTCTTTCTCTTCACTTAAAAGCTAACTGAACTAAAAAGTCTAGAACAAATCCAATAGACCTCTGCTTTTACAGAACCTTTTTTTTTTTTTTTTCCCTAATAGTTTGAGCAGAGTGTGATTTCCATAGAATGCTTCAAAAGATTTAAAGAGAAAAGCTACTGAATGACCTGGAAACAGAAAGTACCTATTACATTTTTACATTTTCACTGATTACTGGGCAGGTTTAGTGAAATGCATACAGAATCAATTAACTAATGGCCAAATTTTAATGGGGCTTGGGCACTGCATCCTATGGGGACTTGGTAGGAATTAAACATTGAAACATTTTTTTTAAAAAAAAGTTGGCTCTAACACCAGTATATTCAAATCTGATTTTTTAAAATCCAACTTTGTACTGAGGTTCCAAGCTTGCACTGACAGGTGTGCGAACACGCAAGACCCTATACTTTCTACGAGGCTGGAGTCAGCTGTACTCTTACAGATGAATACCAACCCTCATCCAGCTAAAAAAAAGTCTGGGAATAGCCATCTGACTAGAGGCAAGGAGGAGAAGAGGCCTCAACACGAAAAGGATTTAGAAAGACATACATTGGGAAGTAAACAATAGAGATAAGAAGGCTTTACTTGAGTAAAGGCTGTGTTGTTCTTATCAATGTGCAAGATCTCACTCCATCTTTGCAAAAACAGCTTTATTACAATGTTGTTAAACTTATAACAAGAATTGAGAATAAAGTGATTCCGGGTAGAGTTTATGCATGATTTCCAGTGTAGCTCCAGTTAAACATTTGATGTTTTTCTGGTAAAATGAAATATTGCATCGCCTCTGTAGACATTTTGTTTAACTGCAAGTCTAGATTTTCATAATTTCAAAGACAAGATCTGAAGAAATAAATAATTGAAACAAAGACAAAATTAGGTTTTAAATTCTGGCTGATTACTGAATTGCACTGTTTGTCAGAAACCTACTGACATGGTTAAAGAGAAAAAAAGAAAAATGGAGCATGTATTTTTTTTCTTGTTTACTGTGTTCTGCCTGTAAAGATGCACAAAAGGTCACATATATTTTTGAATAGGAAATGATTGCTCTTGACATATAAGCCAATATAGCTTGTAAAGTTTGAGGAAGGATGTGGCTCAGGGGTTGACTTAAAAATCTCTCAGCTCCTCACTAATAAGGTCATAAGATAAAGTTTCTGTCTCCTATCTTATTTCTTTTGTATTTCCTTTATTTGAACATTAAAATCTTTCATTTTTTTGTGCCTAACAAAATGGAAACTCTCTCATTTTGTATTTCAAAATTTTTAAAAAACAGTAATAGTTAATAATGATCCAGAAAGGACAGCTTCATTATACTTCTACCTCCCAAAAAGTGAGTAGCTGAGCTTTGTAGCATACTCCAAATGCCACATCTGGGTTATTTCGTACAAAAGAGAAAGTATATTCCCAAAGCTGAAGACTTTTAATAAGACTGTTCTGCTGTAATTTCTCCTACATTTACACCAATGGCAGTACAGATCTTTCCTAGAAATAGGCTAACCTGTGCAAAGCCATCTCTTTTATTAGATGTAGGAAGGGTGAAGGCACTTTGACTCTAAAACAGAAATGGTGAAGAGCAGTTTATATATATCTAGAGTTTAAAACTTGTACAGAGTACTAACTTAAGAGTAACAAGTTTTTCTTCTGTTACTAAAATGAATATGCCTAGAAATGGAAATTTTGTTTACATGAAATTTAAGTATGAAAAAAATGCAACTAAAAATAAAATACTACAATGAATGTAACAGAAAGTTTATTGGCAATAAGTACAATTAAGTAAAATCATGGTATCATCAATGGACAATGTGGTAAGTAATGCAAGGTATTCCAGACTAGGTTCAGTTGTCAAATTTACTTAAAAGTGTGCCCAGCTGATTGTACAAGGCACACATTCTCCTGCATGCCAAGAGGAAGGATATTACAATAGTCAACTTCCAGATAAACTAGTGTACTCTTCTGGCCTTCAAGAAAGGGTCACTATTTCTGCAAGATCATGCAACAACATGTGAAGTTACAATAGCAGCTAGAAATAATTACCTGTGCTTGTGCAGCTGGTGTCGAAACACACTAATAAAAGCAAGGTCAGACACAATCCTCAACAGCTCTGCCAGTATCACAGGCAGTTCTCCTCTGTGGTCCACTCTAACTGTACCTGCCTACAGCTTTCAGAGCAGACTTGAGTAGACCTGAGCATGGCAGCCACCCAGAGCCAGGTGCTATCAGAACAAAAAACCTATCATCCTTTCAGCATCTGAAGAAAAAATGATGCATAAACTGCAAGAGGTATCTCAGACTGCAAAATGAGGAAGTCTACATATAAGTATAAATAAAATGAATGGACAACAGAAAGAAAAACATACAAATTAGTGTCTTCAATACCTTGCTGATAGGATAAGCTGTCACATTATGATTTAAGAACCTGATTCTCCTTAGCAGTTACACAAAATCCTTGCTCAGTCTCTCAAATATCTCAGTATAAAAATGAAGATCTATTTGTAGGAGGGTCCTGGCAGCCAGTCATTAAGAAACAGACCATGTGAAGGGTAAACTAAGACAACATTTTCAGCAAAATCAAGGATTGTAACAAAACAATGCAGTTAAGGAGGGAAACATTTAAATCACTAGAAAAAAAAGTATAATTCACTTGCTCTGAATATAGTTAATATTTGATTAGGTAGGTGATTGGAGTTAATGTCCTTCTTAATTAAGTCAGACTCCTCCTTCTCTGCCCCAAGAGAAAAAAAGATTCATCTTGCTTTTTTTTCAAATGCTAATTACTATAAGCAGGGAAAGTCTTAAATCAGAATGCTTTATTCAGCCCTGCTGCTTCATCCATTTAAATCCTACTCACATTTCCATGGGAGGCCTGCTCTTTTGTATCTGTGAAAATAAGCACAGATGTTGTCTCCACCTTCCTCAAAGCAAGTTTTGCCTAATGACCATTTTGAATGTATCCCACTTGCACCTGTTCAGCATTTTAAAGTAAAATAAAGTAGTTGATTGACTCCAAAAATCTTGTCCAGATTTTCTCGACTTGATTATGCTGCCATAAAAGCCAACAGATGATTTGAGTAACAGCCACAGCATCAGCTGGAGTGGGGCCAAGTTCATCATTCCTGGAAGCACTTCTTTTTGCTGTTGAAAGTCTGACTTGGAAGATACTGCAGATTAATTAGAACATTAGATGGCACTACTACTGTACTGAGATAAAAAGGGAAGCAAAAATAACCATAGGCAATTATTTATAGTGCCCTAAGTATACAAAAATGCTAATATAAAAATGGTCACATTGATCTCAATATGACATTTCTGCAGAACTGCTCTTTTCTTTATCAACAGAATGCACCAGTTCTCATATTTCCTACCTCCTCCTGTAATGGCAATTTTTATATGCACTTTCCTGTATTATACTTCCTTCCATTTCCATTACATCTTCTGCTTTCCAAAGCATTTACTTTGAAAAATCATTCTCTTGCAGAATTCTCCATATCCCATAGTAACTAAGTTTCCTGACAGTTTCCTAAAAATTTCTACGCTTTGGGGAAAATATTTTCATTTACACCTTTGCAAATAAGGCTCTTCACCAAATTCTATGCATTTACCCCTAGTTTCTCAATAGTCAAGGGAAATTTGGCCTGTAACAGCTGACATGCTCTGTTTCCAAAGCATTATTACCTCTGCTTAAAGCTACAAAAAAATAAGTTTTTGTGGCAGATTAGAAATCATTCTGAGTGATGGATGTGCTCCCAGATGAAATAAAACCTAAAGTTCAACAATTCTCATTGAAAAAAAATCCATATAAAATGATAGAAAGATGAAAAAATGATGTCTTTTAATCATCTTTTAAACATATAGCCCAATATATAACCCATTTTTAAATCTGAACTAGAAAGCAGCTCTGCCATTAGCAATAACCATTTTGTTCCAAAAATGTAAAAATGAGGCATTTTGTTATTGCCAGAAGTTATTTTCTTGAATTTTGTTTTCAGTTAGGTCTAATCAATGTGGAAGATGGTTTTGTAAACTGGAAGTAAGAGAATAGAGAGATTTGCCTGACTTTACATTTGAAACATCCATTTACAAGTCCTAATTTCAATTGTTTATAATTTAATTTCATGATTACATCTTTGCATCTTTTTATATAGGTATATAAATATTTTTTCTCCACACAGAGTCTTTTTCATAAAGGAAATTCATATCTGTGTCTTCGCAATTTTTGGATTCTTAATTTTGTAACTTTCTCCTAACAGTTTTGCAATGCACTGGTTAAGCTGCATAATTCTGGATGGATGCTGTAGGTATGTGTGTGTATATGTACACTTCAAGGAAAGAAATGATTCAATACTGTATAAGAAGTCTATTTTTTGTCGTTAACAAGGTATAGGCCAATAAGTGACTGACAGGGTAATCTGATGATTTTTTCTCAGAGAGAGAATAAGTCAGACAGAATTCTTACAGGAAAATAAAACCCCATCACATAATTAAATACTTTATCCTAATGCCAACTGCAAAAAATAATAATGAAGCTATTGCAGTCTGCATTCTGGCATTTCCTAACATGGTGCTTTGTTGTTTTTTTCCACATCCTCAGTAAAGTGAATTAGATGCACATTGATATGCATTGATTTTAACATAAATTATTTATTATTTCATAAAACATCACACATGAATCACTAACAGCATATAAAAACAAGATTATTAGGCAAGAATATTGGTTCCTTTTTTTTTTTTTTTTGGTCTTCATCTTTAGATGAAATTAATTTTCAGTACAAGTTTCTTGCTCATCAAAATGAAACTCTTCCAAAACAAAACAGGGCAACATAAAATGTCAAGACAGAGGTTATTTTAAGATGTTTCCAAATTGTGACAACTCAACAACTGCACCCAGTCAAAGCTCAAGTGCGAAGTGTACGCTGTACCACCTTCCTTGCCTGCACTGCCAAGGCCAGGGAGCAAACGGCTGGATTCTCACCTGGGCTAGGTTGGCATAGCTCCACTTTAGTCAACAGGACTAACTAGTTTCATACAAACAAGGGATCGAACTCTCATTTGCAAAAGTGAAGTCGTTAACAGTATTTTGAGCTACACAAGTCTTTGGCAGCAATTAGTTCTTAGTTCTATCGGTTGAACTCAACATTTCTTGGAGACAGTGCTCTGTGGTCAGCTCTGCAGCCAGCCAGTAGGCTGGGAAATGCCTAAAGATAATAAAGCTATAATGCTGATAATAAGCTACATACAGTGCAACCAAAGTTGAATGTATGGGGCACTTAAATGTGCAGCTGGCACAATCATTACTTTCAATTAGCTAACATATATACAATTACAATTTTAAGAATCTGCTCTAAGAAGCATAATTTGGTATTTTTATTTTTAGTGATACTGTATTTCAACTATTCATGGCCCTAATATGCAGGCTTCTGAGTCCCATGCTAATAAACCTACATTTTACCAGAAAGCAGTCTTCATATACATGACAAAAAATATTTATATCCGAATCAAGAAGGAATTCATAAATGTTTTGTAGTGGTCATATTTACAGAATGTTTCTAATTGATATAATTCCATTACAACCATTATACATTATCTATGTTTCATACATTAGTAGAAGCTTTTTAAGAGAAAACTTCAGTACTGATTGCTGCACATTAGCTGAAAAAAAACCATGCAAACAAATGTTCCTTGCTGGTGTTTTTGTAGATTGTTTTGTAGATTATAGAGATGCATGAAAAATAGATCATCCTATTCACTCTAATACATTCTTATAGAAGCAGCCAAAATTATTCCTTTTTGATTGCATTAAGATGCTTCATCCAGTTAGGAACAGTTGCTGTGATTCATCTTATCAGCCTTGACTAACTAAAACAAAAATGCAGATATTTGCAGAATAAATAAATAAATAGATGTAGATTCTTAGAACTTAATGGACCATTCAGTCATCTAGCCTGGCCCTCTTACATACCACAAAGACTGAATTGTGTCTACTCACTCTTGCACTTAACATAATACCTTTGGTTTGCAGAAGCCTATTTCCAGAGGGTATTCAGTTTTGATCTGATTACATTAAGAAATAGTAAATGTAAAAACAAGCTTTCAAATTGTGACACCATAATTAGAATATATTTTTTCTGTAAATACTTTAAATAAGGTGTAAGCATTTTGTGGAGATTTCATGGTGAGTGGAAAAGGTACTTCTACAAGTATTTTGCACCAGTTTTAGAATTAATGTTTTCATGTTTTCTGTGGCAAAAACAGAAACATCAGAAAAGTAAACAGATTGTCTGAAGAAAAAAAACATATTCATTGTTGAGCCATCTGCATAGGAACAGACAGTCTTCCAGTAAACCTCTAAGGAAAATAAAATCACTACAGCATACCTTTTTAGGTGACCATAAATACAACAGCAAAAGGTCCCTGATCTTCATTCAGTTCCCAGGAAGCACTACTATCAGCTGCATCCTTCTCATCTCTAGCAGTCCTTTCCCAGAGATTCCTGAATTACAAATCCTGATTAGATATGTTCTTAATCTTATTCACATGAGAAACTATACATGTGTGCACAAATATTTGCTGGATTGGAGCCATAATATACTTCCGGCAGAAAATAAGCTCTGTTTAATATTCTAATTCATTGAATGCACTCCAGTTCTCTATTAAAAATCTTTTTCCCTGTTTTTTTTACAAACTTTTAAAAAAAGGTTAGTTTTACTTTGCCCACAATTTAAGAAATATGCATATTTTTCTCCAAGAATAAAAGAGAAAATAAATTAATGTTAGAACTACAGTAATAGTACTGAAACAGATGCTGCTTAATAAATAGACAAAGGTTTTCTGTCATAAGGACTGAGAAAATTTTGCCTTTCACAAATAATAAAACATTTCTAGGTGGAGGAGAGTTTAAAAGCTGATCAAATACTAATGAGAAAAGAGTGGGTTTTAACCATAAAACCAACAGAGACAGCAGTCTCAGGAGCTGCAAATGTGGGAAAAGTCAGTTAAACTACTGAAGTGCTGGGTCCTGGCTCCTGGATCCCAGTGTGCATACTGGCTTCATCCCAATCTTCAAGAGGGCAAACTACACCCTTCATTGCTCTGTGTGCTGATTTCCATAGAAATTAAACCTGGGGAATAAACCATGGTGAGATACAATCTCCCCCTGATCTTGAAAACAATGGAGCAGGACGCAAGCATGAATGTGAAATGCTCTGCAGGCCAGGTCTATCCTCAAAGACCTACGCAGAGGACACCACTCCGGTGGTGCGAAGAAAAGAACCAGGCAAGTGTCACATAGAAGTAGCTATGCACTTTTTATCAAGTTATGTAGCAAGCTGGAAGGTCTGAAGGTCAGAAATGATCCTTTTTTAGGTCTCCCACTCCTATTTATACAAACTACATATCCTTTAGTACTCAGGTCTGTTCTCAGATACTCTAAATATCTTCCTTTGACTCTGCTGAAAGTGGTATATCAGTGAGTGTGAATGCAGACCTATTATCAACTATGGTTAAGACTATAATTATGATTAAGACCCTTTTGCTGAGCCATACCTGAGTTATAAATTTCAGGAAGAATACTAAAAGTTCATTTGAAGGGAAAATAAATATATATATATATATATATATATATGTATATATTCTAATGGGAAACTTGTAATGAACAAGCATATCATTTAATGCTTTAAAATTATTAGAGCAGACCACAGGAAAGGACTACTCATGAGAGTTCACGACTAAAAACATATCCTGAGCATGAATAAACTTCAGTAGTCTAAACTACTGAATGTATTTCATTTTCTGTTTAAGAGAAGCTTAATGCTATTGTATATGCAGCAGGACCATTCAACAGGAATCTAGTCTTTATGTCAAAAAGCTCTTGTCAACACATGTTACTAATTTTTCTTACTATGTTTGCCTAACTGGGGAAGCCCTGTAGGTATGGCCAACAAGATTTTAATAAGATGGTGGCTGTTCGCCAGCCTAAGTATCACAAACAAAATGATGGGTACTTTAGAAATTCTCTCCAGCCCTCTTGTTTTTCTTTTTTTTTTTCTGTTTGTTTGTTTTTGTTTTTGTTTTTTTCCTTTGAGATACCACTTGCTTGCTTTCTGTGCTCTCCTAGTCCAGTTTCCACAGAAACACTATGTTGGGCTTCTCCCGTTGTGAGATTTGCTGACCCTAACATTTGTGCACCAGGTCAGCAGTATCCACCTTCTGAATACAACCTTTCAGGACCCTCTTCCTCCACTATTTCCTTAGAAGAATTCAGTAAAACCCCCTTCAGTATTCACACTTCACATTTGTACCCTATCAGGCAACTCCAGAAAAAAAACAAAAACAAAAACAAAAAGCAGACATCCTGTGCTGTGTCTCCATATTAATGAATATGGAGTTATGAACAAAAAAGTGAAAAACTGAAACATAGAAATCAAGTGGATATTGACCACATTATCACAAATGGGATGCAGACTATTTGCTTTATATATTTTATGTATATTAATGTGTATATATATAGATATATTTCCAATAATGAATTCTTCTTGCTCAGGATCAAAAAGGTGCAGAATCTGGACTGTAGGAGATTAAATATATATTCACAAACACACACATGCTCTCCATTTCTCATTTTTCTCTAAAGACAGCCTTCAAGCATTTTGTGGATTAGAAATTATC
This sequence comes from Nothocercus julius, assembly GCA_013398735.1. Taxonomy (NCBI): domain Eukaryota; kingdom Metazoa; phylum Chordata; class Aves; order Tinamiformes; family Tinamidae; genus Nothocercus; species Nothocercus julius. The sequence goes on along the minus strand of VZSV01000126.1, from coordinate 1,802,374 downwards.
TCCCACATGTTTCTGCATATGAAAATTGGCTCCCGCTCCCTAATCTTGTTAGCACGGCGGCGTTACTTTTGTTGAAGCTGCATTTTAATTTCTAAATTACTTGTCACTGGCTACTCTAAATACATTTGCAATTCCATTATAACCATGAAAGCCTTTCGGAGGTATTAGGAAACTTTCTTGAAAAGATATAGGCACTGGCATTTCAAAGCAAATGTTATGTCTGTGTATTTCACAGGGCACACAATGTTAGCTCACTGAAAACCATTGATATAGCATGTGCGGCCAGCCTGAATTTTGCCTGTTGTGTATATATTTCCATGTTAGCCTTATATATTTCCTATTTGCTGCTCTGTTTCTGTCAGTTCTTGCAGAGGCATCATGAGGCACCGAACAACAAAGCTGGAACACCAAATGGGTATCTCTGCCTAGATAGATGCCAGCACTACAGCCATAAGGATTTGGCTAGAGTTATTCTCAGAAGAGCATGGTCAACCCATCTCCTGCTCCAAGACATGGTGCATCAGCTGCTGAAAACAGATTTCGGAGCAGTCTAACTCACAAACATGGTTTGTCAGCATACACGAGGCCAGCTCTGTCTTATTCTATTCTCCCCTAAGAGCTCTGTAGTATTAAAGGGGAGGATCTGCTTCAGGAAGAGATACAAGGCTTAGATCCACAATATGGACTTTTCTACAAAAGGTGGAGAGGAGGGGGCAGTCTTTTCTTTGTAAATATAGCCAGAAAATAAGATTGCTCTTTTTTGTCTTGTAGCTCAGTACCTTTGCACACGGGAGATCTAGCTATCATTTCTCACCATACTTAAGGAATTATAAGCTGCACCACCCATCTTGAAGGAAATCAATCATAAGACCAGATTACAGGGTACACTGAAATGTGTGTCACCAAGTAGGACACTTCTAGTGAAGTCATTTTACTTTACATGGAATAATTAACTATTCACAGAAGTCGCTCACCTGGAAAAGGACCCAGCTGACTTTCAGGGCCTGTTCTGTTATTTAAAGTCTTCCCATTCATAGCTTATTCCTCACTACTGAGCTATTGAATCCTTTTATGTTTGCCATGAATATGTAATTCATGGCCGAGCCAGGCAGCAAAATATAAGTACTAAAACAAGGGGGAAAAAGACTTTCTCTCTTTCCTGCCCTCCCAGGCTTAGATAACCTAACACTATGGCATTTGCACAGGGTTTGTGCTGCTGCCTCCCCTGAGGTGCAGGCTCTGAACACTTTTCCATTACAGAGTTACAGTAGCTCAGCAACTGAATGTCATGTGCCAGAAATGTCTTGGTTTTGCATTGCCATACTAGGACAAATAAAGAGGACTGTCATCCATTTAAGGCTCCTTCCACAGTCAAGCTGCAGGTGCAGTACTCGGTTTTGTCCATGTACTTCAAGAAAGTTGTGAAGATATTGGAGAGATTCCAGAAAAGAGTAACAAGAAAAAGAGCAACAGTGCCATAGAAACCATAACCTACGAGAAGATATTAAACAAATTGAAGTTAACTGGGCCAGAAAAAAAAAAGCAGTCTAGATGTTAAAACAGAAAGTTTTCAAATATGTAAAAAGTAGCAAAAGTAAAATATGTGGCATGGGTGCATTAAATAGGACATATAGTGCTGAAGTTCCCAAATCGAGGTAACTAGAGAAATCGTGATGTGTGATCGTCAGCTTCACACATCAGCATTTAAGGACTAAAACACAGGCATGCACACACAAGCTCAGTAGCTGGCTGCCAACATATTCTGTATTCTTATTCAGGGCAGTTCATCTCACCCAAAGCTTGACATTCACCCTTGTCAGCAGAGGAATTCTCTGGAATCTATCAACAAGAATTTCACTGATGTAACAAGAGCTCAGATGCTCAGCTCACATGTAGAGGCCTCCTTTGCATGTACCTATATTTACATGTCTGAAACTTAAGCTGAATCCTGTCTTGGGAACAATTCTGCAAGTGAGGAGAGGGAATTCTGGAATAGATCGCTTATGTATGTTGTCTCAAACTGTAGTAGCGAGTGTTTTTTACAGAGCTGACCTTAGTGCAAAGGCAAAGCTGTTCTGCAAAGCAGGGTAGTCTAGCTCAATAAAACTGAAAATCACAGTGTCTGTACTGCTGCTAAACCCTGCCTCCAGCACGCTGCACTCCCTGCCTCTCCTGGAGGCCTCAGGGCATGGTGCTTAGCTCAGCAGATTTTTCTCCCCGTGCCCAAATAGGCATAAGGGCAGACAACACTACATCTTCCATTCCTAGGATTGATTGCATTAACTAGGCAACAGCTTTTCAGGCAAAGGTGAGAATTAGGTGAAGTTCCTTCCATACACCACCATGCACAATTCTATTTGAGCCAAGTCCAGATCCCAAGTCAAGAAAGCCTTAAATTATGCTCCAGTAGGTACGGGTAGTAGAAACAGAAGACTGTGGATCTTGATAGAGTTTAGGCACAAACTCCATAACAAACTTCTCAGTATTATTAAGCTTTAAGTCGTGTCTAGTCTTTAGTTAATTCATTCACTCAAGCTTTACAAGTTCTTCAACTTCATACATTTTTGTATTAAGTTTTAGGTTGCCCGCATGCCACCTGCTGTCTATATATATAGTGTTACACATCCATATCCATGTTTGAGCGCAATGGATATGAATCCATTTGCAGTTCTAGTTTGTAAGTGTAAAGTTATTTATGTCACCTTGGAAAGTCCTAGTTCAACGTGCAGAGAACCGTGAAAAAGGCAGGCACCACCTTGAAATGTGAGTTTCATCTCATCTAACTTGAGGAAACTAGACTAAGAAGCTATTTGACTTCTCTCATTGTCAAGGGAGGTGTCTTAGTCATCCACCCTGAAATCTGATCTGCAAAAGGGACAGGAAGCCTTACTGGGGAGATGTTTCCACTGAAACTGTTCAAATTCATATATATAATGTGTAGTCACAAATTAAGAAATTGCCAAGGTATTGGGTGAAAACAACCTCTTTGCTATACCAGCTACTCTGTGCTGGAAAGAAACATTCAGATTTTTTTGCTTTGACAATGAAAGGCAAATTCTGTTCTTCTGCTCTGCTATCATGTGGCAAAATGCCTGAAGACGGGAAATAAAATTATAGACACAAAGATCTGAGTTCATCTTGGCTTGTTTATGTTTGTGAATTCCCTCTTTTCATATAATTAACTTATTAGTGACTGCATGCCAAACATTGTGCTGTAATCCCCCAGTATGAATTGGTGTTGAGTCATAAAGTGTTTCCACAAGCCCTGGCATTAATACTCTCTTCTACCCCATACCAATCCATGGTATCATATCCCTCAGATGAAAAGCAAAATCATAACATATTATCTGTCTGCACTAACTTCCCTTTCAACTGACTGAATGGATTTTAATTAATCTTTCTAAAAACAATTTGGCTAAAGAGAACAAGTTTTTCTTGATTAACTTTCAAAGTATCTTAACAGTTACACCAAAACCAAAATAAATAAATAAAACAGACATGAAGTTAACCCTTTCTGTGCAGAATATCTGCAGTACAGCAAAGTATAGCCTACCATTTTCACTTCTAACCTACTTCTTTCATATCTGTAGATAAATGCAGTAAAATAGCATGTTAAATAATGTAGATTTCAGAAACAGTCATTTTGCCAACTTTCAAAGCATATTTTTCAAAAAAGTAGGTTAAAAGTAAAAATGGTAGCATGTATTTTGGGATATTCTCTTAATTAGGACAGACAGAATATCTCTATTAAAATCTTCCTTTCTAGTCTTTTTTTTTTTTTTAAACATAAAAATGATAAATCTAATGGAAGAAGAAATAAATCATACAGAAACAGCTGAATTCTCACAGTAAGATGGTCTGTCAAAAATACAAAGTTATGCTGCTTGAAACTGAAGTTGTTTTGAAAGAAGTAGAGAAAAAAAGGGCTAAGAAACTCTTTAAAAAAAAGAAAAAAGATCAAAATATTCTGTATAGTTTCTAGTACAATGGGCTCTGAGTCACTAATTAGCGCTGCTGTTTTTTTAATGATCAGGCTTGTCTATCAGCTGGCCAGTAAACAAGACCTCGCCATCTCTGTCTACTGTCCAATCTAGTTAAATCATTTTCTAGAAACAACCTGGCCTGAAGGTCAGGAAGGACATTCATTGCAAGGCTCTAAGTGGGCTAATTGAAGCTAACTCTGCAGAAGAAAGCTCCTCTGTTAATTTGGTGTGCATGGGTGAGTGCACATCAATACCACAAAGGGCTCCATTATTGCTGTATCAAAGTAAATAGCTGAAAAAAGTAAGTCAGGGAGATGAATGATGAGTTAAGTGTTAAGCAGACACTGAATGCAAACAGTAAGTAGCACACAGTTGCTCTTAGAAAGAATGTGGCATCTGTTAACTCCTTAATTTCCTCTGTGTTGGATCTGTTTTTCACATGATCCTCGAGATCTTTTATTACATGATTCAAGGAAATTTTGCCGAACTATTAAATAGACTAATATCAGTTTAGGGACTTGGAGCAGTTTTCCTACATTAAAACTCATGTTTCCATTAAAACTCATCTTAAAATGTGATTATATAACCTGAAAAGTCATATTCATTACTAGAGAAAAGCTTGCATTTAACATTCCTTGAACCAAACGCGGTGTTAGGTTCTGAAGCCAGTCTATAGTCCTGCATGGCCTATGAAGAGGACAAGAACTGTGCCCCTAGGAGTACTCTGGAAAGTTGGAGGGAAGGCAGGAGAAAGGTCCACCTCACAGCTTCCACCTCCACCGTCTTCTTGCCCACATCTTTAAGACCAGAAGTATGGAAGAGAATATTTTTGTTCATGAAGTACAGGAACTACAATTTTTTAGTCTGTTCCTTACATCTTTTGTTCCATATACCTTTTCCCAACATGCTCAGCCATAAAGGGCCCTTAGGAATTTTTATCCCTTTGGAATTTTCTAGATCAGAAGTAAAAACTGAAGCTAGCATTTGCTAACCAATATTTTCCAAGACCTTAGTTTCCAAGGTTAGACATTGTTTATTTTGGTCAAGACAAAATCCACAGAGCCCACACAAAATTTTTAGATATTGTCCAGTGCTAACTCATGTGCTCTAGCACACTTTTAAACAGGGACGAGCTCAATTACTAAACCTAGATATTCTAAAATTCATAGCTGAAGGTAATCAACCTTTAACCTCTATGCTCTACTAAAGAAAATGTTTTGATTTTTTTTTTTTTTTTGGCAGTAACACCTGTTTCTAAAAGCAGTTTTCCGCAAGCTACCAAAAGCCTGAAACTCACAAACAAGCAAAATTCCACATTTTTTCTGATCTGATGCTGAGGCAGATACTTCAGGTGTACAATAATAGACCCTGAAAAAAAGCCTGAAAGTAGAGAGTTTTCAGTTTAGTGAAAAAAATAAATATATATTTCAAATTCATGTTGAATGTGCAGTAATACTGGCGTATAGCCACAGAAGCTGACAAACAAACAAACAAAAAAACAAACAAAAAGACAAAGAACTGACTCCCACTGAAGTACCAAAGTAGCAATAAATGACAAGAAAGGAAGACACTGGACTCTCTACTTCTAGATTTTTAAAAGTAGGACAGAATGGAGGGAAATGCAGGAACTATCTGGCCTTCATTATGCATAAAGATAGTGACATGTGGACAAGGTGACATCTGGATAAGGTTGGCTATGCCATGCTCAGCAGATGTTAAATTAAAAGGTATTCTGAGAGAAAAGGGCAGGCTGGAGACCTGCTCATAAAGGTCAAGCTGGTGTAATCACTGACAATTTGATCTATTGCTAGGTATAACTGTGAGAGCTGGATCCTCAAGGCAGCAAATGTGCCGTCATCAGAGTACTGCAAGATTCTGTGTGGCTGATATACATTGAAGACATCAGAGCAGCAGAGAAGACAAATGAGCGTATACTGCAGCCATGCAGAAAGAAACATTTGCTGCTCCCAGAATATCAAGGAGAGTAAGCTGAAATATTTCACGGACGTATCAAGGAGAGATGGAGATCGATCAGCAAAAACAATAGGGTAAAACTGCAAGCAAAAATAGAAGCACAGATTCGGTCAGCAACATAATGGAAGAGAAGTTTCCGCAAGCTCTGAGGGGATGTCAGCTCTGGTGAATCCCGATGCAAAGGGCCACTGGCCTCTAAATTTAAGGTAAAGCTTGATAGTGAAGGATATAGGTATTTTATCAAACAATAACATCAGCTGGTAAGCAGCTTAGTTAAAAGACACATGAAATGTAGTTTGATATTTGTGACTCCTCAAGCACTAAACAAGTTAGATGATACTTTTTTTTTCCTAATAAATGTTCTAGATTCATATAACAAAATTATTTTTCCCATGAATTCATAAAATATGTCTAAATTCTCCTTATATATACAAAGACACTATAAATATACCCTATAAAATGATAAATGCAAAATTATATAAACTCTCTAGAAAGTCATTTCTATAAATTCCTGGCACAATTGAAATAGTTTCAGTATGAATAATTCTTTTGGCACGTAATATTATACCATTATTGCAATAAACAGAATTAATACAGCAAACTACTTCAGGTTCTTCTACAAGACTTACCAGAGTATTAATAAAGTCTGCCATTATTCATGAATCCCTCACCAGGTTTTCAAAAAGATTTTGCGAGAAGATATGGTTTTTATTTTCTGGATCCTGGGTAATGCTGAGACAGGCTGGAAAAAATTCCTTGTGATATGAAGAAAAGTACAGTGATGAAAAAGGAAATGAAAATGAAGGAAATCTTAAACATGTGTGCACATGGATTTTGCTACAGATCTCCCTGTTCCTGGATCAGGAGTTCAACCTGCAAGATATGTGGGGAGAAACCAGGTACTGCAGACGCTTCGCAATTCACAGTTTCACAGGGTACCCTTGATCATAGAGGCAACTGTGGGAATTGTCCCATGGGTGTTTCTCGGTGGAAAAATATCCATGTTAGAACACAAGTCTGTTTCGTAACTGAAGCTGATATGCTCTGAATGAGAACCAAGCCACTGAGTTTGTGCACTAGAATTTTAGGTGCCGGAGCAAGTAGCTCTTTACAATGTTACTGTTCCCTGGTCAAGAATGAAAACGAAATGCTTTTAAAAGCCAGCAGAGGGAGGGTCTAGCCAACTTAAAGCCAGGTAGATGGACTACATTTTCCTCTGCTGGTCTTCAAAGGCCACCATTGCTCTCCGTTGATGGCTGGAGAACACAGGTATGTATTTTAGAAGAGATTCATTGGGCACCTACAATTTAAATGCACGTTAGGCACCTAAATTAAGCAGAATAACTTCTACCCACAGTTTGTAAAAACTTGAAATGTAAGAAAAAAAAATCAAAATCATAAAAAGACAGCATTAAGGAAAGCTAAATTACCAACAAAATGAGGTTTGTGTTCATTGGGTAAAGGAGAAATGTCAAATCTTTCTGTGGACACTGGAGCTTTCAGCCGTCTAGGGCCCTTCCTAGGTTTCTACTCACCAGCTTTTACCCCCCTGCCAGCTGCTACCTTTTAAAAACATACTGATACTTTGATCCCCCTGAGCAGCTTCTCCGACTCTCATATTACAATATCTACCCAGGCCATGTTCATTCCTTCATTTGGGTGAAAATCTGTGTTTCCCCTTGTGACTGAAAATGGACTTCTACACACTGATGCAAGAAACCTGATAGTTCTCAACAGAATTTCATCCCCTGAAAACCCTACTTGTTATAACCTTAACTGACACCAAGCTCCACTCTTCCTTCCCACAACACTCTATTGTATCTTCCTATACCACAGACAATGAGCAGGACATATTCCTGTGCCCTAGGCCGTTTCTGTAAGACCTGTCTTCCTTTGCCTATATAATTATTGTTATACAAAGTTTATGCTTGCCCTCTTCTGTCACCTTTTGAATCATTACCACACCTACCATGAAAGAAGATCTCTAACAATAAATTCTGTTATATCAGCAAGATTCCCCACACTGAAACAATCTTCTCCTGCCATCAGATCTGTTACAGAAAAATTATGCAGGGTAAAACATAATAAATTGCCTTAAAAAAAATAATAAGCATATAATGTATTCCTTGTGGCAAATAAAAGTAATACTTTACTATCAAAAGCTGTGAAAAACCTTTTATATCTGGCTAACATTTTTTCACCTACAACCTGGCATTGCAGTTCTGTGAAGTATGGTAGATTTATGAAGAAAGTTGGCATGACAGCTGATATGCCTATTGCAGTGTCTTAAATAGGAAAACCCTCCAGGGATGGATTAGTTCCTCTTTTCCCTTAAAAGTGACAAATCACAGAAGGGAAAATTCCTGATGCTCCCAAATACTGTAAATCTGTAGCTATGCACTACTGCAGTACATGCCCTTAGTTAAAAGCAGCTTGGATGGGAGAGGATAGCTTTCCACTCAGTGCATTAGCTGCATCAAGCTAATTCCTCCATGTGTGTTGCACTTGATGGATTACAGCCTCTGAATTCCAATGAGTGGCTTAAGCTATGTCTGTCTACATGACTCTGTGAAAAGCAAGATATATGACTTCAAAGATTTCTGTGCGGTTATAGATCAAAAATAAATAACACTATCTCATTTAGTTAAATAAAGTGAGTATCTGTATAAATCAAGACTCCTCTCAAGCTTTGAGGAGAAAAGGTGGCAAGGCATATAGTCCTTTATGATCAGAGTTCACAAGTTCATGCTCTTAAGACAACCCACATCTTAGGAAATATTTAGAAATCAAGCAACCATGTATTCTGTTTGGAAAATATTTTGTATCACAGAAATTGGTCAATGAAGAGCAGATCAAGTGTGTAAACCTGTTCAGTGTTGCTAGGAACAAGGCCACCACTGAATTTTCCCTAGCTAGTGTTAGCTAGCATTTTAATTCTCCCAGTAAATGGACTGTCCACATAGGACGGTTTTATCCTTGACAGATCTTCTAGGCCGTTGAGTCCCAGCAACAACATATATTTTTTTAAAGCACACTGCAAAATAAACTGTCCAGGGTTTAGTTTTGTTTTAGCAGGACCCTACAATAAAGGAAAATTCCTGGGAGACACCCAGCCATATGGTCTCACCCTGTACCGCTTCCCTGCCAGCATCTTTCAGCAGTTTAAAAAAAAACAAGTGCAGCAGGGGTATTTCTGGTTCCTGTAATAGCTGGGATCAGAACAGAGCCATGCAGAAGGTGGAGTAATGCTGGTTTAGAGGAGTGTCTGCCCTGCAATAACCTTCAACAGTCATTTCCATATTTTTCATTTCTTTGTATTAAATGGCATTGTTTTTAGTGTAATTTTAACTCATAATGGTCTATGCAGAGGTACAATTACTGTAGGTCTAATCACATAATTAGAGCACATATTTACATAATTGCAATATTTTATTAGAAAGTGTAGTTCCAGTGTTAATGGCATTATGGTTAATGACATCCTAAATGTCTGCATGAAATTCTGTGGGGAAAAAGGTAAAAAAAACAAGACTCTAAGCAGTTTTTGAAGTCAGCTACCTTAGCTCTCCACCTCTGCAGTTTATCACCAACTACACATGAATTTCAGTATTATAAATCAAGATAGGCCAACTTTTCTAAATTCAGACCAGAACTGTGGAAGTCTGAGATAAGAATAACTTTGCTATATGTATTTATTTTGCTAGAGTTTACTCTTTGTGAGGTGGCAGAAGATCAGTAATCATCCATTATACACAGATTAGCAGCTTCCGCCCTTAGTATCTCAACAGCAAGACAGAAGAGAAACTGAAGAGACCTGCTACAGAGACCTGCTAGGTGGATGCCTCTCAAAAAAAATTGAGGTCTTCTGCAATAGATGGCATTGATTGTATTCTGTTTGAAAGAGGTACCTAATAACGTATTGGAAACCCTGTAATCAGCTCAGTCTTTCCTTCTGTGTTAGTAAGTACTTCATTTCTAAACTCTGGATAGTCTTAGAGTAGTTTCATTTTACCATCGACCTTAAAGGCAAATAAAACAACCTTTGACTTTTGCCATTGATTGGTTATTGGACAAACTCACATTGAAGTTGCCTTTCTGCCTCTTCCCTCTGTAATGTTCCTGAAAAAAACAATTGTATGAACTGTGCAAGTGTCCTCATTTTCGATGACTATACATGGAACGAAGATGCCATAAGAGTAAGACCAGTGTGTTTGTTTGTTCGTTTGTTTGCTTGGGGAGGGCAGGGGAATTGGAAGCAATTTAATTAATTTGAAGCCTAGAAGATATATAATGACAAATAAATTATTCCTATTCAAATACACATGTAAAAATATTAATTAAATTTAAGCAGTTTTGTGATTTATCCCTGCATTTAAAATATTACTTTAAATGAGATACTAGTGTACTAAGTATATTTGGATGCAGTCAAAACACACTTAGAAGAGCATGCTGAGCTTAACGCATTTAAAATATCGTCCCATATGAAGAGTACTTATGCTTTAGACTTACGTACCTATTACAATTACTAACGATTGCAACATTGCTACAGGTATGCTTCCTGTGACCTACTCACTAAAGTAACAGCCCGTGCATATCCAGGAATAGGCTATAGTAAAGGGTTTTGTCTTCAAGGAATCATGTAATTTGACCACTCTTTACCTGAAGGATTCTCGTCCTGTCCCGTAATGAGAACAATGATCCATTACTGTCACTAATGCATTTAAAATGCAGATGTACCCGTTCAATTCTATCTTCTTTGCTCCAATATCTCAGTATGCTTAATTGCTTAATTTTGTTTCAAATGTTTGTACACCAGTAGTGTCAATACTGAGTATTTTTTATCCAGCTAGAACTGACTCACCTTTGTTTTATTATTTATTCATCATGATCAGAGCTATAAATTCAAATTCATGTTTCTATTTGAATTTATCAGATTTTGATTTAATATATCCTATATAATTCAAGAAGAAGTCAATGAGGCAGAAGCCATTTACATAACGATTGTATAATTGCACTGACTTTTTGTGCCATAAGGATAAGTGCTGAACTTAACTATCCACATCATGAATAGAATATGAATGCTTCTCCAAAAAATATTTTAATTTCCTCTACATATGTCTGTTGTGTCAAAAAAGAGAGATCTTGTGCCCAGGAGAAATAGCATAATGATGTCTTATTAGAACATTAAGCAGTTAAGAGTAGCTTAAGGCTTGATTTCAAATGGTCATGAATTGGAATGGAATTTTTCCGGGCACAGGAAAAAACCTATGTGGTTCCGACTCAGAGAGACAGGATTAAGGGTGATTCCTTTTCAGTGTTCTCTAACCCTAAAGGCAACTGGTACCTGTTTTGAACCAGAAAATCTCTCTATAGGACCACACACACGGAAGGACAGTACATAGCAAGCATTAAAGGCTTACTTATTTCAGGAGCATTGTATTAGGGGAAGCAAGGTGCGGATCCTTCTCACCATAGCCTTGTAGTTAGAACAGTATCCAAGGAAATGGGTAAAGTGAAAAGCTGCAGTTCCTGGAGAGGCAATAAAGTCACTTATTCTAGTAACCTGTCATTTTTCACAGACTAAGCCATCAAAAATTGCCAGTCAAACACAAGCATCAATAGTGTGGCTTTTCTAATCCCCTAATTTCTATTCTGTCTTCACATGTTAATAGTGCTGGCTTACAGTAAGCAAAGAAGTAGAAATCCTTCCAAATCCCAGAGCTGCATGACTCAAGAGAAGATCTGCAAAGCAGTAGCAGGCAGCCAGCATAACAGTCCAACTGAAATAAATTAGGTCATTGGGTCAGCAGTAGCTGAGAGGCCAAAAATGCAATTTTAGCTTCTAATGGCTTCCCACTCCATATGCTTTCTGTCTTGTCTGCTCTTTTTCTTCTTTTGCCAGTAGCCCTATACAAATATTCCGGGAGAGATATTAAGTAAAACTTTTAATACCAGGTGTAGCACACATTTGTCATATCATACATTAACTTTATTTAGTATTTTACATAAATCTTATTTATTTTCTCCTAGTCCTGAATTTGCTCCATCTGGAGTTCTAACAGAGCATGCTGTAGAGTACCTCTGCACTGAAAGTTATAGTTGCTATTTGCAACCTGCTTTTGTAGGATCAGTGCTGTATTTTTACTTCTAGAAATTGTTGAAGAGCAGAGTAGAAATAAATAATAATAATAATAATAATAAAAGAATTCTAACTCTCCCCAGAAGTAGGAATCCCAGGATGAATGGGGACATGCAACCTCTCATCAGCTGCATCAGCAAATCCATCTTTCATATCAATCTTTACAAAAGTTTTAAGGGCAATCTGTATTTGCTAAACTGCTTTCTCCCTTGGTCATATTAGATGAGGTTATAATAAAGAACAAAATTAGTGCAAGCGTGGCTAATATGAGAAAAGGAGAAAAAGTCAAAACATCTTTTCTGCATGGAATTTACACCTCAGTGACCTACTGAAGTTTCCTGAAAGATTCTCGAGCAGAGAGAAACATTTATTTGGATTCCTCAAGCGTTCTGAACCCCCCTCGAGAAAGTGAAGCTGTCTTACAACAACAAACAAGGTCCTCACATAGCTAAACAATGGCTTGAAAGACAGGAATTAAAGTATAGGAGTAGAAGATCAATTTTCACAACAGACTGACATTGCTAGAGAAGTGCAGTGCTATTCCTCAATACCTTATTGACATTATTCCACAATCCATGAATGATCCAAAAAGTAGTGACAAAGTTTGCTGATAAAACTAAGTTAGTAAGTTATTAAGCATAGTAGAGGCAAGGTTGAACTGTGAAAAAAATGTAGAAGGACCTTAAGATGAGTGACTAGATTACAAAATGGCAAATATCATTATAACTATGTTAATCTAAAGTAGAAAACATGGAGGAATAAATCCTAACCTTGTATATAAAAGGAAATATTACTAGTCAGAAATGAAATCTTAGGCTTATAATAGGTATGAACATGACAGCTCAACAGCTGTCACATAAGCAAGTCAAATTTTGGACACTGTTTAGAAAGAAAGAGAACAAGAAATGAGCATCAGACCAATGTATGAGAACCTGGTGTATCTGCATCTTGAACACAGTGCTGTTTTAGCTCTTGCCATCCAAAAAGGGAACTCCGATGCCCAGAGATTTGGAACAGCTTCTGTATACGGATCAGATGGGCACAGGCTATCCCTCCCACAGGGGACTGTAAGAGCAGCTACAGTGCAATGGCCTGTGCAAGAACCAGGCCCAATTCCTTGCTGTTTCCTCCCAAAAAAGAACTAGGGAACATCAGCGAAGAGCACAAAGGCTCCAGCACCAAAAGGAGGTCTTGATCCACAACACTCAACTGGCCTGCAGAAATCTGTAACACAGACTGTTGTGGACACAAAACATCTTCTTGAGGAATGAAATCTCTTGAGGGCTATTAAAGAACCAGCAGCTCTCAGGAAGCCACAGGGCCATAAACTGAAAGATATTTTCTGTGTCATTGTGCACTTGCTCTGCCTCGCTGGTCTTCCCAGGGAAGGGATATAAAACTATGAATCTTTCGATATTGCCTTAAAGGACGCTTGGTCGAAACAGGTATCGTTGCTGTTTTGCTCAAATCAATTTTATAGAAACTTCATTTTATATTTAAAGAAGCTTCACCAATACACCAAACCCCTTAGAAATAAAAGTTCAAAAAAATGAAAGGAAAAGGAACCTCATCCATTTTTTCCTCCCTACTTTAATCTCTTATAAGGATCATGATGTTTCAATAACATTTTGTTTTGGCACTTCTAACTCTACATTTCTCATAGCAGGAAACCACTGGCACCCAGCAATTGCATTGATCTTCATGCTTTCATTGTTAAACATAACAAACTTCAGGGTAATGGGTTATGACATATGGTATATTTGTGTTGATTCATCACACTGAGGCAAGATATAAAGTTTGGACATGAACTACCTGGCCCCTTTTCTCACTTTCTTTAATTATACCTTTTGAGTCACTTCCACAATTTTTGTTTTTTGCTATCATAAAGTAGCAGCTAGATATAAAGATTTTTTTTTTTTCATTTTTCTACTTATGTCATTGTACTTAAGCATTAACGTTGACTTTGAGGACTACTTTGCTTAGTGCTTTATGCTTTCAGTTAGCACATCGGGAACTATAAAGCTGAATTTCTCCCAGTTTTCAACTATTTTCTACAAGGAAAAGTCTAAATCAAGGCGATGGGTTCAATGTTACAGGACAAAGTCTGAAGTAGGAAGTTAAGGGCAAGATTCATTCACTGAACAGGCTTCTACCTCCATTTTAAGGCTTTCTGATATCCTGCCTGCCCTGCAGCTGCCACTTTAAAAATGGGCAAACCAGCCATGGATGTGCCAGCCTTGTGCAGAAATCTGTGGAATCTAAATGGCACTAGCAAGTTGCCCTACCCTAGAGGTTTTTCTTGAAGATGTCTCCAGCAATGTGAGTTAAACTTCACACAATCTCAAGTTATGGACTCAAATGAGGAAATAATTACAGAAAACTGAAGGACTTGTAATATGTTGGAAATCAGAATAAATAATTTAATATCCTCTATTACTTAACCTGTGTCAACTAGTCTAGAATTGTAGCTTACATTTTTCTCTGTGAAGCTATACAATCTGGAAGACACACACACACAAAAAAGTAAAAGATTCTGAATATATTAAAAGGTGGGTTGGTTTTCTGGCAATATTTAGTGTTATTCTTTATTTAATACAGAGCAAAATTTGACATCCATGTGTCAAATGGCATGGATCCTAAACACTGTTGTCCTCTACCCAATACAGAAATCAAAAAAAAAAAAACATTTAATTTTTTCACCATTTATTTTTTGAGAGAGATGTTGCTTTTTTTCCATCATTTGGCTGTAAAAAACAATATACCTTTTGAAACATCTTGGTTTACAATAAGATCCCCAAATTAATAACAATACATACCAACGCATTGGTTATGGCCATACTTCCATACAAATGCTTGTGAAATATTCAAAAGTCAGAAATGATGTCACTAATCCTCTTCATGATGATGTTACCCCTGATACCACTTCTCAGTTTATTTTCTGCCATATCAGATTTAATTCTACAAACCTTAGAGGCACTCAATATACTGCTATAACATATTTTCAGAAATATGTTGTGTCTGCATTTCCCTGTTTCACATGAAATTTGCACTGTACTAGTGAGAACATTTCTCCAAAAGATATATCCATAAAGAAAAACACAGAGTTCTCCGCCAGACTTGCTTTCCGAAGCAGTACCATTCCTGGCAGAAATGTTCTCCACGTTTTAGCAAAAGAATAATAAAAGGCAATTTTCTGTATGGAGCATATAAAGCTCGCAAAGTATTTTAGGGACCTTTCTTATTCTCAAATCCAGTATGGAGTAATTCTGATCCATAATAATCATAGTGATAATAATAATAATAATGTATTTCTGTAAATTCACCAAATTGCAGGAGCTAAGGAGTTGAAAAGTAAAGACATGACCTGCGCCCTTTTTGCAGGCATTTTGAAGCTAGTATGTTATAAAACATAAATGGGCTCAAAAAGGCTTATGTAGTTCATTATTATCGCTGTAACAGAATATCCATTGCAGCTTTCTTATACAGTGGATACTTGACTAAAAGTAAAAGGAGGCAGAATTTGGGAGGATGGGGATAGATATCTAATTAAAATGCTTAAATAGCTGAAGGGAGAGTGTAAAGACGATGGGGCCAGACTCTCCTCAGTGCTGCCCAGCAATATGATGAGAGGCAACAACCACAAACTGAAACACAGTCTGTTATGTCTGAACATGGAAAGAAGGAAAAATTTCTTGGCAATGAGAGTAACTGAGCCCTGAAAGAGGCTCCGCAGAGGGAATGTGGAGTCTCCATCCTTGGAGATAGTCAAAAGCTGCTTGGACACAATGCTGAACAATTCAATGCTGAGCTTGTGTGGAGATGATGGATCAGATGATCTCCAGAGGTCCCTTCCAACCTTAGCTATTCTGTGATTCTTTGACTCTGAGAATTTATTGAAACAGCAAATTCTACTCTTAGAGGCATATAAAGAGGTTTGTTGTAGTTTAAAGGAAAAGCAAATATATTCCCAGATAATATGTTAGGTGTCATTTAGCAATTCAGGTATGGAGAACAGGCTTGACCAGATAACTGCCAAAAATGTTACCATTAACAATAAAATTCCACATAGTTAGAAAATCCTTTAATTAAATCCTTGGTGGTTGCAATCTGTACACTTACATTGTTTTTTTGTTTGGTTTTGCTTTCTGATGAAACTAGAGAATAAAATCAGATTTACCACTCAGTAAGGGACATAGGTTATTTAAATGAGGAACATTTAGGACCAACTAGGAGAGAATGTGTATCTTGAAGATACTGAAAGATTCATATAAAAAATCTTTACAGTGAAATATATTTTACAGTTATTATTATAAAGGGATAAGGACCCTTTATAATCTTGAATGGATGGTTCAATAACAAAGAACAAGTGAGCATGCAATTTTCAGTAATAGTAAGACATACTCAACTGGGAAAACAAGAAAGCAAAACAAAGCAAAGCCTGGAAATTTTTTTTTCTTTTGTTCTTTTTGAACAAAATCACATTAATCTGCCAGCATAGTTTCCAATATGTTTACAGTTTTAAAACAAATGTACTTATGTACCTAAGACAAAGAGTACAGGATTCTTAGCTAAATTTAATGCCTAGCAGTTTAGAAAATATTATTTTCAAAATATTAATATTTTCTATTAAATACTAAATACTGACAATCAGAATTGTCAGTAATGTGACAAGAACAAACTCTAACCTTTCTGTTATAGTCTTCAGTCCTGTAGGAAAATGTATATAGAAACAAACAAAAGATTCATCCCAGTCGAGCAGATTTCATCAAATACATAAAGGAAGCATCTTCTTGCATCCATTCAGCACCATAAAGCAGCAATAGTTGAGGGACTGCAGTTTTGGTGCAACCTTGATTTTCCTTGGCCTTTGTCTAGAGATAAAATTGATCTAGTGTTCTAAAATACTTTCATCCTACCTCTTTTGTACCTTAACCATGAAAAGGCACAGTCGGAGACAGTTTCTACTGTTTTAGTTTTACCTACAAGTCACCATAAGAAACTAGAAATCTAAGGTTCTTCAGATTACAAGCATATTTTAGACAGAATAATTGAACATATTCTTGCATAACTTGTCGTAATATAAACTTGATATAATATTTTTATTATTTCTATTAATTAATGCTAAAAATTAGAAGCCAGAGTACTTAAGACACAACAGTAAAATGTTAGATTCATTAAAATACATCAATTACTGAACACTTTGTTATCACTTCTATGCACATATTCATAAAATGCTATGTGGTAACTACTGAAGTTTTCCTTATAGGAACAGATGGTTTAGACACAATTAATAAGAAATCTTGAGTTATTTGCATATTCATTAGATAACCAGTTATTCCTCAGGCAGAATAAATGATAACAGAAGTACAGTGCATGCTTCCCTCCATTAAAAACATTGCAAACAAAATGCTTATTGCAATAACAGGCAAATAGCAATTCCTGAACATACAGTAAACTAATACTCATTTGTGTCTCAATAACCAGGGAGGCATTTTGTATAAATTCAGTATTCTGAATTTTGTAATATAGTAAAAATAGACAAAATTCAAGCATCTGCAATCCTACTGTTTAGATTACTGTAGGTTACAGAAAGAAGGTTACTGTAGATTACAGCAAAGAAGCTATGTGATAGGTAAATTAAGACTGAAATGTGAATGCAAAGATGAAAGGATGGTTATGTGCTTAACACGAACATCCAGGACTTTCAAAGTTTATATTTAATCACTAGGTCTGTGACATGCCACCTGTGTGAGCTTAAGCAACTAACTTTGTGCCTAGTTTTCTGAAGAGCCCTGGGTTCACTAGCAGGACCACAATGCTTGCGCAGACAACAGGGTGCACAGCATGTTAGATGTTGGACTCTTTTGGAAACGATGGCAATAAGCACCAAAATGGAAGCTGAGGAACATGCCACGATGCGCAAAGGGCCTTTCTACCTAGATCAGTTTATGCTCTTGTGCCAACACTGTGGCACAGTCTCCCACTGGTGATTAATTGCACCTTTTCAAACTCAGTTTGGCAAAACTAAGGAAGGCAGCCTTTTCCAAGTCTTGCTTCAAAGAATAATTTCCAGACATCTAGTAACCTTATGGCCCATTCTCTCTGCCTGCTCCAATTTTATAAATGAATCTTTCTCATTTCTGAGTGGAACTCAGGTACATACACATAGACTCAGGGACCTTGTGAGACAAGTTCCTTCCTACCTCCACGAGAAGTACTTTCCTCCAGATGTGCTAGGGCAGCACTTGCTCTTTTCATGAACACGTATATGCTCATATTTTTTCCTCTGTCTTCTCTGCCTCCCTCTGTTAGATAAACAGCTATTAGCTTGGGGACTTTTAGCTCCTAAATTCATGACCATGTTCCCTGTGCTGTTAACACTCTTTTCTAATATTATTACTAACAGTCCACATGGTCATTTATTTTTCCTCACAAGTTGTATTCTGATCCTCCTTTCCATTAAGGTTATTTTGTGACCTTTGTCATTTTTACTAGTATGCACCTACCTCTGCCAATTTTATTAATGATAAGATTAAGCAAAACGGTCTGCAGATTGCTCTTTGAGAAATTTCTGAGTAACGACTTCCTTCCAAACCAATGAACCCTTCCAGCTTTGCCCAACACAGCCTTTTTTTTATCCATAACTTTATGCACATAATAATATTTGCATTAATTCCCAGCTTCTTCTGTTGAACTAATAACTTCTCATGAGGCACTATGCTCAAGATGGCACTGTATTCTAGATAGACAAGATCTGCCACAGTTCACTTGTCTGGAAAATCCATTATCTTCTCTCAGAAAAGCATCACACTGGCCTCACACAGTCTGTATTTGGTACAGCCATGTTGTATATTACCTCACCTTTTATTTAGTTCCATATCTCTAGCTTCAGCTCTGTACTTTCCCAAATTCTGCTGTTGTTAAAGCTATAAGGTAAATTAAATTAACGTGTTCATAGGGAGCAGATCAATTTTCTTTTTTCCTAAATCTATGCATACATACACAACATATTTCTTACTTTTCAGTCATATTGGTCACTCCCAATTTCACAGACACTGTAAGAGAGATTCTTGCCAACAAAAGAGCAATTTCATGAGCCACCTCTTTCAGTATTCCAGCCTAGTGATCATCTAGATTTATGTCTGACTCTACTCAGATACCAAAAGCAGAAGAGTCTTATGAAAATTTAACATTAACTATGGATATTGAGCAGTGTACTCATCTCCAAGACGGGCATACTTCTCCTCCAAAGGTTTCATTTATCTATAAATTTGAAAATACATAACAAAGAGGTTATTTTATGTCTGAATAGCTCTTTAAACAATTCTAACTCCCCTGTATAAAAGATTTCCAAAATAATGCTCAAATGGCTTCAAAATTACATGAAGTTTGGAAGAAATACTTTAAAAAGACTGAAAGAGCTCAGTCTGTGCCTTATTTAAAAACAGATAAAAACAATAATAAAAAAAATTGAGACGGGATCTGATTAAAGAATAGAAGTATGTTTTTAAAGGAAAAAAATGTCATTAAAAGCTATTAAAGAAAAGAAAATAAAAGATGGGAAGTTAAATCAAAGCTAATTAATTTAAATGAGAAGTTTGATACAAAGTTTTAACAATGCAGGTTGTTAATGAATGGAACAAAGCCTCAGGAGAGGCAAGGAATTTTCTATCTCTTAATGTCATCAAATCTGAAGGCTCTTGGTATAGCAGAGCTCAGCGCCCTGGCACGAGCAGCATGCTAACACGATTACACAGCTTTGGAGGCTCTAATCACGTTAGCATGCTGCTCGCGCCAGGGCTACCGAGCTCCGTCACGCGTTTGGAGAGGCAGCCAGCAGAGGCTGAGTTGCAATGAGGAGGACTCTGCAAGAGACATACATGCCTAAAAATGCTACAGACTGTCCCAAAGAATGCTGGTGGGGAAAGTCAAAGTAGAGGGATTTTGGCCTCACTAGTATAGAGAATTTCTCCCTGAACTTTCTAAAAACTTCTAAATTTCTAAAAACTTGTGGCAAAGCCTCACTTGTCTTTAAATGTACAGTAACTCACTTCTTATTAAATATACAAAAAGCTGAAAGATCAGAGAACGCCAGTGCTGATGGAAGGAAACAAACCAAATGCAATCTCAGACAAGTGTGTCAGAAACAAAAGAATTCAGTAAGGTACAGGTATTGCAGAAACAGCTTTATAAAAAATTAAATGTGTTTGAAATAAAGCATCAGACAGCATGAAGGAAATGAAAACTCGGATCATTGTGAAATACAGGTCTTTCACATACCAGAAAAAAAGATAATTTTTTTTTAAAAAAAACTTTAAAACCACAGTGTTTATTGCTGGTGTCTATCAAGAAGAGTGAAGTTTCAGTATATTGTCTTCTCAAGCTGAAGGAGGTACTTCAGAGTACAGACACATGATGGATAAAGAACCCCATTTAGAGAAGCAGTTCAGCCCATGTAGCCATGACTACGTATGTGTGCCTGAAATGACATTCCATTTTTCTTCTGTATAGGGTGGCAAAGGATTGTCTGTTATAGCTTTTTAACGAGGAGGCATGATAAAACGATGATCACTCTGCTCTTGGTGTTTGCATGTAGATGGGGAAAGACATGGTAACTTCAGGTCACCTCTATACTGAGAGATTACGTAGTGCTGGGCAATGTTCCCAAGATTGGATTTGGATTTTCTTGCTGTTAAACTGTTACCTCTGACACATCTTAGGCTTTCAAAACTCTAAGAATAACTCAAACCTTCAGATTCTGTTATTGTGGAGAGCCAGCCACTCCAAAAGGTGAAACACCAGCAGCACAAAAGCAGGGCTGACTTCCGACGGAAATCCAAGTCAGATTACTGCTGACTCCAATGATATCCTCATGTAGAGCAAATCCTCAGCGACCACGGTGGGAACATCTGGAGAATATTGCTGAAAATACACCAAGTTTAATATTAAGGTAAAAAACTGTAAGATGTTTATGAGGGAAGGAACAACAATGTCCTAGAACAGCAATTACCTAGAAAGAACAATGTCAGCTAAAAATTATAAAATCAGTGCTGCAGATACCTACCTATTCACACTCCTTTGTGGAGCTTCTCTGAGACAGCTATTCATTCTCTGTGCAAAAAAATCAGGCACCCTGAATTAATTTATAGAAACTATTCAGCTGCATCAGGTATCATTTGTATGTCCAAGGCTCCACTTGAAGAGAAGAAGCATCGTTTGTGAGCTATTAACTGGCATCATATATACCCAGTGCAATTTGGGGAAAGTGCAAAAGAGGCAACTAGAAGGATCTGGAAAATTTCCTCTAGATGAACATCTGTGTATATATGAGAAATACCCTAGATGCATTAAATATACTGAATAGATAAAAAGGTGTTCTGGATGAAGAACACAGTGCAAGGTAAGCTTGTAAGGCTGACTTGGGGTTAAAAATAGCAATAATAAATCTGACAGGATTTATCACGTTCTTTCAGGAAAGCTGGAGTTTCAAGCTTTGAAATGCCTGCGACAGACAAATGTTGTGACTTCTTCTCATAAGTGCACACCGTGAATGATACCTTGTAGTTTACAGTAAAAACAACTACTCACCTATATGCTCTAGTCTCAGAATGAGTGCCATAGGATAAGAGTGCATAACAGAATTAACTGACTAACTTCACAAATAAGCATCACACGGAGAACTTTAAAGCAAAGGACAGAGCCTAAGACACAATATCCCTGTAAATGGGAAAATATGGCAAAATAGAGATGGGATGGCATTAATGCTTTGTTGGTATTTAGTATGTAAAAAGATAGTCAGTATCTTAACTAGCATCTATTTTTTCCCATTCTTCTCACAAGCGACTTCTCATTAAGCACGGGGTTAAGCCCCCTTCAAGCAAGGGTTTTTAGCAGACCAGAGAATACTTCAGTTATTTTCAAATTTTTTCACTGTGAGATAACCCTAAGATGTGAAAGAGGGCAGGAGGATGAATTAAGACTTCTGCCCAAGATTATGAATGGAAGTGACTGTAGTTAGATAAGGATGAAAACTTTTTGAAAATGTGAATTATTTTATATCATCTGAGGAATACAAAAGATGCATATATCAAGAACTGAAATTAGTCTTCTGTCAGATTATTTTTATCAGCCACAGCCACCAAGCTCTGCCAATACAGCTACAAAGGAACCCTTTAACTCCATCCAGGAGTGCTCATGAGGTCTTAAACTGTTTTTCCTTAATGGCGAAGGGACACCTTCATCCCTGCTATGATTCCACTCCAGACACCTGAAAACTTTGATTTATAGTTTCTAATTCTTTTTCTGCTAAAAGATGATAAACAAGGTCAAGCTAAAGTCTTAGATATAAGTATCTTTAAAGCACAAAAGGAAATTCAGAGTAAAATCTAAACTTTACAGCAATAACTGATCTTCAAAGCAAGAAGGAAAAAATATATAGACACAAGTAGCAGGGTACTCAGAATCAATAAAAATGGTTTGTTTTATGTAAACAAATGTAATAAATATAAAAGAAATTTCTGTAGTGCTGCAAGAAATAGTAGTGAGGAAGCAAGATTGAAGATATGCAGAAGTTGAGTACATTTACGTAAAGTGGAATAGCAGCAAAAGACTTTCAAACTATTAATTGAATTTTCTTATGCTATAAGGGTGTTAAATATGTGATGTGCTCAAGAATTACCCAGAGCAGAAACAGATTAAGCAGCCATTACAATATTATGGTTTAGATTGCATGTGTTTATATTCTTCCTCATGAAATTGGTCCTTTAGTTATTTAAAAATACACTGAAATTCAAGTTAGGTAGTTGCAAAATATGTCCTAATATTCTAAGTAATAGTTGAAGCAATCACTTCAATCTTATACAAAAGTTATCTCCACTATTAAAGCTGCATTGTATCAGCAGCAGTAGCTTAAATCTTGGTCAGTTCTTTCTATTCTATCATTCATAACAGGTTTTATTTAAAATACAGAGACTCTCCAATGGCAGAGTTTAGTGTCTGGACACGGTGGAGGCAACATATTGTTGTTGGGACTCTGCTCAGACGTGGCATAACCCCATTCATCATGCACCCAGAAGAACACAGAAATCTCCCCACTTTTATACCACCCTACACTGCTCTGACAGCCACCCTGCTCAGTCGGTACACAGGAGCCCCTTCCTGTCCATGCCTAAAATATGCCAGTGGTTATCCATCTGTCTTCATAAAAACATCAAGCTAATGAACAAATGCTATAAAAAGCAGATCACCTAAGACTGTTGAAGAGAAAATCATACAGTGCTAATCCTGTTCTACAAAAACATCTGCTGGAATAAAGAGAGAAGGAGAAAGAGACATGACCATCAGATTCCCACCTTAGAAAACATCACTGGGCTAAGGAAGCATTCTGACCTGGCTGATTCAGTGAGCGGAAGTATTAAACACCAGTGCAAAACTTAAAGGTAAGTATGCTTTTTTTTAGCTCTGTGCGATATATATGTATATATTCATTCAAGCTTATAGTGTCTTCCTCTGTCCTTGGCAGCTGTCCTTCAGTTCCATAATTTATTAACTTCCACTGTAGTATACATGGTGACAAAAGTTCAATGAAAGGAGACTGTTAATAGTAGAAGCCAAGTGGATGCTGCTTGCTGGCAAAACTGTCCATTTTCAACCCGGAGTCCAGAATCAAAAGGCATAGATCAAAAACATAAAATAAAATAAAATAAAATAAAATAAAATAAAATAAAATAAAATAAAATAAAATAAAATAAAATAAAATAAGATAAAAAGAACTTCAAGATGAAAACAGTATATGTACAGCTTCAATACTAACTGAAGATGAGTCTTTGACAGACAGGCACAAATTATAACAATCAGACTGTCTTTCCCAGCCAGAGATGCTGCTGACAGTGCTGACTTGAATTAAAAAATCTTGAAGACAGGTAAAAAAAAAAAAAAAAAAAAAGAAAAGAAAAGGAAAAAGACTTTGATAAAGGTAAGCCCCATGTGAATTGGTCTGTTTTTGTTTGATCTCTTTGGTCTCTGTTATAAAAATTCTTGGATGAATAAATAATATCTTGTTTTGAAGAAGTTAGTTTGGAATCACTTTAATCAACCACTGTCATGGTCTCCCAAAAGAAAAGTGCTTACAAGAGCCAAAGGCACGCAGGTCTTTCAGGATGAGAGGATCTGCAAGAGCAAATCTAGACATACTTTGCAGGCAACTAAGAGCTCATCTCGTGCTGCTCATACTCTGAGCAGACACAAGCTCTCACTGCCATGAGCTGGGCAGCTGCAGAGATGCAGGCCTGAACTCCAGCAGCTTCCTCAGGCTTAGTTTCTTCACCTTGGCCCTGCACCAAAGCAGCATGTCTTCTGGGGCTGTGATGCACACACACAACAAGCTGGTGTCTGCCTGCCAAATAGCGTGCAGACGTATGCTGCAGTGACTGGGCCTCATGCTTCAGCTCAAGGAAGAGTGAAGGTAGCAAACCTGTCCTGAAAGAGATGCCCTTAGAAGAAACTGAGAGGAGCTTGAAGTGTTGTTCCTCTTTTACCTATGACACCTACAACTTCAAGTTACTGTAAAGAACAGAATTGTGTGGCAAATATGTTTCAATTAATTTTTTACAGGGACTAATTTAGAATATAGTGTTCTGATTCAAAATTTATAAAGCTGACATATGAACGCTTTCCCACCAATAATTAATCACAAATTCAACTACTGAAAACAGAGTACAGAGGAAGAGTGCAAAGTGTAATTACCTCTCAAGTCCATAATGAGCAACACCTCCTGGAATCAACTGTACTTGTTCAACGCATACATTGAGCAACAGAAAGCAATATGAGAAAGGCCTTCAGCTAGAGAAAATGTTATTGAAATAACATGGTAAAGGGGATGTTATTGAAATAACATTGAAGGGGACTATTCTGCATATCCTTCACCTTAGGTTTTGTCTTGATATATTCATAATTCCCACAAAATATGTTATCTACCATCAGGAAGCTATCTGCAAAATATCCCACTCTTTAAAGCATCTTGTGTTGATTGGCTTTGCATCATCTTCCTGATGAAAAGTTGACTAGCATCACTCATAAACCTGTCTCTTCTGTCCTGCTCCTTCTTCTTGGCACTTCACATATTTGACTTAGAGACTGATTTCCGGGTGCAAGAACATGCAGAATTTATACAATAACTAGACTTAATATTTTTCTCTCTAAGGCTGTATATTATAACCGCTGTGTTGATGTCTTCAAGCTCTAGCATAGAGATCAAATAGTCTTTTCAGGGGAGACAAGATAAAATATCAGAGTTGGGGCAAGGGAGAGGGGACCCTGATCTGGACTTGTCAGTAGGAGGATGACCAAGAATCTCTACAGCAGGTGCCAGTGCTCCATGTAAGGGGGATGTTCCCTGGAAGGAGGGAAGGAAGAGTGAGAGTGTTCTCTAGTCTCTTCCTTCGCTGATTTCCTCAGGACTGAGTGGAGAAGGTTGCTTTACTCAAAGATGAAGCCATACTGTGATTAAGGCTACCTGTAGAGAAGCACCTTTCCATACAAGACTGAAAGTTCTGACCAGGACTTTCCAAATATCTCTTTGCCTCCTTCTTTTTGATGACTGCTAATAAGGACCTGTTATACACTGGGAAAGTGAAGCAAAATCCTGCACTGTGTTCTGGCTTGGCATGTTTAAATCAGCTTATCTTTTCCTCTTTCTCACCTTTACATTCAGTTTGTTTCATCTGCTAGCCATTCTAGCAGGGCAAGGGAGGTATGGCAAACGATTCCCAAGTCTTTTGACAGAGCTGTGTAACCCAGTATTGAGTGCTGCTGACAATCCTGACCGCAACAACAACTTCCTCCAAGGCAGGACTGAAAGTAGTTAGAGTAATGCAAGGACTACTGCTAGTGGCATGCTTGGGGCAGGGAGAAGGGAGGCCAGTGTACATATGTGTCTGTGTGTGCATGCATGCTGGGAAAACCAGTGTGCACCACGGGAGGATGGGGATAACTCCACTTACCCTAAAATGTCACTGCTGCAGAAAGTAGAGAAAGGTATCAGAAGCAGGTACTCCTCTGAACTGCATCCTCACTCAACACAGCTCAGCTCTGCCAGGCTGCCACTTGAAGAAGCCTGTCCTAGGGTATTATTCTGCATGCCTTTTAGGTTAATATTACTAAATCTTCTGATTATGCTACTGAGAAACACTGAACTCATAAAAAAATAACTCTGCTCACGGCTGCTGTAATTAAAAGTATGCCATACATAATTATGAATAGCCAGTATAAAAATTCAACACTGATTCTACATAAGATAACAGCAAGTAACAAATGTGATCAGATCCTTGGTCTGGATGATCTATTAATATAATTTCAACTCCTGTTGTAATTTGGTCCTTAGTCACGTACCACAAGTCATTTACACCAGACCAAAACACAGAAAAAAAATGCTATTCAGAAACATGACTTAAACAAAATAAGTAATACACAGTAATGATAATGATTCAAAAGTAGTTTCAAGAAACTCCATGGATGGTAAATGCAAAGTAATTCGATCCCAATACAACTGTCACATATCCTTGTTCTGTTCAATAAAATTACAAAACCTAGGATTTCTATTTATTTAGGTGCTCTTCTGAGCATCATCCATGATCCTGGATAGTTTATCCAACTTTATCCAATCTCTATTTGCAACATATAATATTCCATAGTGTGGGATGTTTCAGAAGTCTGTTGTTGGCTTCCCCCCCCCCGCTTCAAAACAGCATTGTTTCAAGAGGGGAAGCTAGTTCTAGATAAGGAGAGTGTCTTAAACTTTTCTTTTCCAAACCAACATATGGTGTGGAAAAGCTTCATCACTTGCCGCCTGTATTGCCAAGAATATCTATCCGATAATCGGAAAGGAAGAAACAGCTAGACAGACTTGCTGAGACTTGCTGAGACTCGAGCTCTGATCAGGAGTCCTTCTTAGGAGGTAGCTGCCACTTCCATGCCATGGTTTTGTAACACCAGAACCTGTGTAGCAATTAGAGATAGGTTCTTGCATTTTTTTTTTAATAAAACAACATATTTTGTTGCTTAAATATATTACACACTATCTGGAATATTTCATTGTTTTGTTATGAGATGAAGGGTACTTCCAGGATCATCTTGATTTAAAGAATATTTATAGCCATTCACCAGCAATTTTCTTCAAAAGCATGAAACTATAACCAGAACACCTAAGGCAGGTTTTACTTCTTTAAAAACAGTTTCTGAAATATCACATAAGGATTCTAGGTCCATGTTAATTAAGTCATTGAAAGAATCTAGATCTTTTCTGGGCTCCTGAAGCAGAATGATACTGAATATAATGAGCCTGGGTCCATTCTCTAGCCTTTAGGCAAAATGACTGGCCACCCCAAGAGAGGGTGGCCCATCCTGCATCAGAACAATGTCAAAATAACAGATAAATAGTATGGACAGTGATGCACCCGTCCTCATATCCATACCCTGGCCTTGTTCACATCTCTACTATGGATGCAGGGCATCCAAACATATTACTTTGCACAGGGGAAGAAATGTTGATAAATGGCTGAAATTTGAAAGCAATTCTTTCATCCAAAGGAATAGCTGATCGTCCCACAAACTTAAGCTTACTTCAGCCAGCACGATTTAGTCTTTTCAAAACTGAACGAGACATTAAAGGTCTGTCTTGTTTTGAATAGTAACTTTCCACTCTGACAGCATCTCAGTAGACATCACATTTAAAAACAAGTATAAAATGCAGAAGGGGAGAAATGAACAAACTCAGGAGCTATGAAGCGACAACAAAAGGAATCCAGCTAGTTCCTGACATAATCGCATCTCTTCTGGCATAGCCATCGACAGGAACCTCACCAGACTTCTACTTTGAACTCGAGAGCAGACGCTAGAAGCATTCAAAAAAAAAGAAGGCTGGTAAAATATTGCATCATCTCCTACTCATATTTCCATATCATCGAAGTCTGGGATTCAATCCATTATCACTTCAGATTTCACAAATTAAAAGAAAAAAAAAAAAAAAAAAAAAAGCACATGAATAATTAGAGCAGCATCCCTGTCTTAGTCATCTTATTTCCCTTTTCTTGTATAACGGGAGTGTTAGAGCTTCAGAGAGAACCCAGACAGGGCAGCCTGGCACAAATTGTTACCCATGGGGCCATCAGACATGTTAGTTCACATGAAAAGGCAAGCAGCATGGGGCCAAATTAAGTGTTGAGCTCCATACACTGACTGCACATGTCTAATGTCACCATTGATTTACTTACATATACTGTCAACGTACATTGACAACATATGAGAAACAGGAAAACTTTTGGAAGCAGCTTATTTATCAATTTTGTGGTACTACGTTTGCTTAAACATGAATAAACAGCAATAGGATAAGCATGTGCATATTTCCAATGTTGATTAGCTTCCCATGGGCTTCATCCAATTTCCACTCAAGTCAGTGGGAATCTTTCCACTTTCTTCAAAGGCAGTTGGCTCCCTTCCTCAGTAAACACTGCACTGCACTGAGCAGTGGTTCTTCTTAAGACATTAGAGTCCACAAGGAAAAATGGGAAAAGGATGTCATGCAAGTATGTTGACGAGATAATCATGATGAGAAATGAGCAATTAAATAAACTGCAAGCCACATTTGGTAATCCGGAGGCAAAGGATTTCAAATTTACCAAGTAATACACATTACCTATTGAACTGAAAAATTAATGATTCTTTTGGCAAATTGAATTCTTAAGGTTAGGTGAGCCTTGCCTGTCCCAGTATCTTCAACTTACTGATCATATAACTTTTGCAGGGTGTTTATTTACATATCTGTTTTAATAGTCAAGTTGAGTTGTCAGTGGTCTGAGGGGGGACCACTCAGAATTGACCCGAACTGGAACAATGGGGGCTTTTCTTCACTGAAACCATGGACAGTGACAAGAATTTTGGTTAGAAGTAAAAGATTGATTGTCATATGGCTTGTTTCCTTTTTTTTCAACTACGTTCAGGTGAATTTATTTCTCAAAAGTTAT
The DNA here is from genome assembly GCA_013398735.1 of Nothocercus julius. Classification (NCBI taxonomy): domain Eukaryota; kingdom Metazoa; phylum Chordata; class Aves; order Tinamiformes; family Tinamidae; genus Nothocercus; species Nothocercus julius. The sequence goes on along the minus strand of VZSV01000126.1, from coordinate 1,773,263 downwards.
TTTGACAAGTAGTCAAAGTAATATCTGAGCATGAAATACTCGAGCATGAGATAAATATTTGAGCATGAAAATAATCCATATTCAGAAACATGCTGAAACACCTTTTATTTTGTATTTTTGGTCATTGTCATTCACAAATCCAGACTATGCCTTTTCAGCAAACTACTTTTTCAGAAAATCATCCAGTTCTGACAACAAAAGGTATTAAATTATTCACTATCATTACTCCATGTCACCTGCTCCGTCTTGAGATTACCAAAAAAAAAAAAAAAAAAATAAGGAAAAGAAAAAGAAAAGAAAAAAACACCCCAGTCTACATCAGTAGACGACTACAACAGAAGGGCGAGCGAAACGATAAGGCAGTGTTGCTCTTTGGTGTACTGAAAGTTAGTTTAGAAGGGTTGTGTACCCAGGCATAACTACTATGGAGCAGGATACATACAGGTCAGCAGGTAACATGCTGAGTCTGAAGACTGAGTTGAAGACTAAGTATACCACACTTCTCTGTGCACTATGTTACTGAACTGTGACAAAAAAATTGGAAGGCCATCTAGTGCCACTGAAGAGAAATACAAGATATGTAATTGCTTCAAATGTATGGATCTAATGGTCAGTCCTAAAACAGCTTACAAAAAAGATCAAAAAGAATTACAAGTATTGACTTTTGTTTCAAAATAAACTGATCATCACCACCTCCAGAACATCATTGACATTTTACAAGGGAATTGTATTCAATTTAGCTGTCACAAATATAAGAGACTTTGTACTGGAAATTGATGGAAGACAGTATTACAAGAAGGAGAACACATACAAAAAGCAAAACAAGTGAAATGGATGTCACTGTGAGACTTTGGAAACTAACATTAAAACGTCAAGATGCAGTGAAATACAACTTTGCTAATAAGAAATCAAGAAGACGGTTATCAAAACTAAGTGAGGAAAGGCAAATCCATTCAGTAACCATATAATAACTGCAGTGGAAATGTATTAACTGCAAATGTGTTCTGATACTCAATGTTTGCTCATTTTATCACTGTGACTAAAATGCATGAATATATAAATAAATCATATCTATTATATCTTTAATTTCTTTCCAGTAAGCACACATACACACACACAAATCCCCTCATACACTGAAAGCCCAGAAGAAACATTTCTCATCATCTGTTCATACTTTACCAAATTTACCACTGATTTACAGCAAGTTCATTTTTACTGCAAAACTATACACTATTTACTTCAGAAGTGCTAGTAGACTAGCAAATTACCGTAGCATTTATCTGAAATTATACACCAAGCTAATGGCTAGAGCAGACTTGTATTTAAAATAAGGATTTAAAGTTTACAGCTCCAGGCCTATGACGGTATATCAAAATTCTGGTAAAAAGTACAACTGCTTTGCAATTTGACTAATGAACTCACAATGGGATTTATAACGTTTGTAAAAGCTTTTTTTTTCACATTTCATCATAAATAATAGCAGCAGCAACAACAACAACAAAGTGGATTCATTAATCAGTGCCAGAATTTATTGCTAAGGTTATAAATATATATATATTTTTTTTCTGTTCTACATAGACCAGTTTGCCCTGTAACCAGCTTTATGAGTGGCATGGCACAACAAAATTTGAAGATGGGAGGTCTGCATGTCTGTTGCCACATTTAAGTGTCATTTTCCCCCATTACACTGGACGAGTAGAGATTCTTACAGCTTACACTGTAAGATTCTTGTGCCGCTGATCTAAGTAGCCTATACTCACCGAGTGCAATAGTTACTTGTGCCTGTCTTTACACTGTCTTGGCTTCCCTACACCAATGGATTCTCTGCCTGCTCAGTCCTCTTTACTTTCTTCCACCAGTTGTAAAGATCAGTCACAACTCTGTTCTCTTCCAAGACTGAAAGCAATCACTCGAGCAGACCAAACACCAACAGCAGTGATTCGACAAATGCATCTAATGGTACTGACCCAAGGTTTTCCTATGCTAGAGAGTCCTTTCAGGAGGAGTCTCCTGAAGGTCCAGGAGTCTCGAGGTGCCTCGGCCAAAGCAGTAAAAGAACGGGCATAGGACTGACCTCACATGAAGACACCTCCTTCTGCGCTCCATAATCAACGCTACACGACCAAGCACAGGCTGTCCACCAAAATGCCACTTTCAGTACTTTTGTGGTGCTTCTGAATAGAGCTCCTGAGGAGAAGAGTCCTACTGGACTGGAGAATTTTGGCTTACTTGGGGTGACAGATTAGTAAATGCAGGATTTAGCAGACTATCCTAGACATAGTATGGACAGACATAATGCTCTGGCAACCATTGTACCACACCAAACCCTGGGAGAGCTGGAACTGTGCTGGGGTCAATATCTCCCCCCAGAACATGACCAAGATTATCAAGATTACTGCTACATAGGCTGAATTTCAGATGATACCTGAAAATTTCCAGGCTTCAGAATCTCCTGCAAATTATAGGGGCATCAGACAACTTGTTCTGGTCACAGAAATGTTTCAAGGTCATTTCAACTAGCTTTTGGACATTCCTGTTATTTTCATCCTATCTAACCATAGAAAGATCTTACTATTCCAGATTTATTTCAAACTCCTAGTAAAGAATAATACTAACATACTGAGGTTGATAAACTCTGTAAATGATGCTTTGTCTAGTAGAAAAAAACAGAGGAGATATGACCTTTCACTCCTGACCCAGAGGAGATCAGAAATATCAGCAGTGATTGACATGTTTCTGTCTTGTCTCATGCACCGATGACTCTGATTTGACTTTTCTCCAGTTCCCAACTCTGACAAAATAATAATAATAATAATAAATAAATAAAAAGACCACTGAGATGCAAGAAGTGGTGGAAATACCTTTTCTGGAAAGCAGTAAGTGGAGATGTCAGGAACAGACATAGGGATTCTGAGATAATGTTTTGGATGTGAACTTCCAAGGCTGTTTTCTACAATGCAGTTGAAGGGAACTCAGTTAAATGTGTGCAAGGCAATCAGGCCTCACTGGGTCTGAGCTGATCCTGAAGGAGTGAAAAGGCCTTCAGGTATAGCCTTTTCAGTCTTCTGTGCCTCTGTGGGCTTTTTTTTTTTTTTTTTTTTTTCCCAGAGTCAAAAGTGGCATCTGATCAAGTCATATCAGGGCTATTTGTTGAGCATGCTTCTTTATTCGGAAACATGTACAGTCATAATATTTTGGGAAGTACACAAGAATGAGTAGTATAAGTGATCTCCCAGTGCTTTGTGTAAGACCTCCAAACACGGCGACTCTTGGCAAAACATGCACATGACTAGTGTGCCCTGTAGGCCCAGAAGAGTCCATAGGGCACTACCCTTTGGGTAGTATTGCTAACACACAATCTCCTTGTTCACTAGAAGCTTAACCTAAGAAAAGGAACCAAACTGGCTATAATGTTCTATGCAGTACATATGGTCATGAGCTGTCTGAATTTACAGAGTGTGAGCTAATGTCAAATGGATGTATAATTAGTTTAACAAGTTATGTACCACAAGCATACTCCATAACCATAGCTTTTATTTTTTTCCAGGTAGCACTGTGTATTTTTGTCTGACAGAAGCTAATAAGCATAGTTTTGCAAGTCTGTACATTGGTCTCTTCCAACACAGTAAAAGTGTCGAGGAGGCAAGGAGGCAAGTGAATTGCTCAGGTCAGGTATGCTTCAAGGTCATTTAAGCTAGCATTTGGATATTTATGTAATAACAGCAGTGACTCATGCAGCAGCTGCCCATACAAATGGTCTAGACAGGCTGGTGGCTTCCAATATCCATCTCTGGCCCATCTTCGACATAGTCCCTTCAAAGTGCCAGTTCAGGTCTGCAAAAAAAACTATCGGTGTCTTACACAACGCTGTAGGCAGCAATGATTCCAACTAATTCCTTCTCTAGCACTACACTTCTTTGAAGCAAGCAAATCACAACTGAATCCAATTGCTGGCACAACTTCTGAAGTTGTACTATCACTTTCCCTGAGCTATTTATATATCAGGACATTCTTGAGTACGAATGCCTTGACGTTCTTCACTTTCCTTTGATCATGTTTTAATGAAGTAGTTCCTTGTTTGACATAGCTACTTTATCATGAAATCGTCAGAGTGCGGAAAAAGGCAAAAGCTCCAAAGACTTAACTAGTTAGGCATATCTTAACGTGCATATACAGAGAAGCAAGGGGAAAATAGCAACAAAAACATGTTTGCATTTTTTGCATAATAGTAAGCTTGTATTTATCTTTTGCACACAGGAGCCACTACATTGCATGTTATCCTTTTAACCTATTGTACCTGTCAAGAGCTTTGGAGAGTTATTTTTTGTTTGTTTGTTTGTTTGTTTAGTGAGATTATCAAGCATAGCTTCAGTATAGAGAGTGAAAAGATCGTATTTGACACTCAGAGAAAAGAGATGACAAACAAACAAGCCAGATATTTGCTAGAAATTTGATATTTCCAAAGGCAGTACAGGGCTTTCAATGTTCATTGATTAGCTAGAGCTTCATATTTACTTTTCTCATGTGACAACTGCTCAGCTGCACGTAACAAATCTTAAAATTTTGAAGAATGTCATAGAAATAAAATAATATTCACAAGTTATTTTATTTTGATTACATACAATACAAAAAGTCACAGCCACATCAGGCAAAATGCTGGTAGCCATACATTCACATAAGATTTAATCCATGTTGCAAACTTTTTATTAGCATTTTTGGAAGCAGGAAATCATTTGTGTTTAATTGCACAGGTGAAGCTCAATTACTATACATTTCTTATCTCCTTGTCCATGGTTTCACAGGATTAAAGTTGTTTACATGCAACTGCTGCACTGGAAATTCAAACAGGGGAGAAGTATAGTTGTTATGTGATTCATGGCCTCTTATAAAAACAGATGTGCAAGTCAAAACTTCATGAACGGAGTTTTGACTCCTTACACCTTACCAAAAAGTAAAAAAAAAAAAAAAAAAAAAAAAAAAAAAAAAAAAAAAAAAAAAAAAAAAAAAAAAAAAAAACAGCAACAACAAAACAACAACAGCAATTAAACATTGAAAACTTGATTTTAAGAAACTGCAATATTAAAGCTCAGTTTTGCTTCCAGGTTGGACAAATAAGTCAGGATATAAGCTTTTTTTTTTTTTTTTTTTTTTTTTTTCAGAATGAAGATTTCTGCAATATTACAATTTAGAAGGCCTGTCTAACACTGGATGGAAATAAAACATTTCAGGAATTGATGCTGATTCAGGAATCAACTTTTTTATTGTGTTAAACAGAATTCAGTTTATTCTTTTAAAAGAATTCAGCTGAACAATAAGCTTTATTTGCTAAAGTGCAGCAATGGTTCCTAGGACCAGTCATTTGTGGTTTCATGCCTTTCCCACTCTTCCACGTGGGATGAGCTCTCTCAGCGTCCTTTAAAAAATTCCCCATCTCAGTGAGAGAGCACGAAGTGCATTGCAAGGGGCATAATGGGATCAACAAATCCAGTCATTGGATATGGTTCACAGGAATCACCAGGAAAGAACTATGTTCTTCCTTGCCTGATCTGCCTCTTTGATTCCTGCATTTTTGGCTTTACAGGGGTTCATCTTCAGGAGAATAAAAACAAACAAAAAAAGATATTCTTTGAGTGTTTAGGAGTGTTTATGACACTTCTTTGGGATGTGCAGTCTCCCCATCCTTGCCAAAGTACGTAAATCATCTTATGTGAGTATCATATGTCAACAGCTATCCCCAAAAGAAGGCTGGGTAGATGGTTACCAAGTGGAAGGAGGCACTTTACAAGCCATTTATCCTCCATGGAGAGGCCAAGATGTTCTTTGGAGACTTCCTTAACCAGGCAAAGGAGAAAAGGCAGTGCCTTGATTAGATACCTTGGATCTCCCTTTGCCAGCCTCACAAGTCCACTGACTGCTTCGGGAATCTAAAAGGTTTTTTTGAGGGTGAACAGAACTGATTCCTGCGGTCAACAGCCTGGCACCTAACTGAACAACCTAAATTACAATCTTGTAAAAAGAGGAGGAAGAAGCTCTAACAGAAGAAATGGTTCTTTCTAAAGTTCTCTCTTAGCAGCATCGCTAATATTCATGCCAGCTTCAGCTGGAATAGGAAAGAGAGCATATTATCTAGATTAATGAGAGGGAGTGTGACATGCTAATTACTAGCAGGCAAATGATGCCTCAAATCAGTTATATGAGTCAGAGGGCAAGACAATAACATAATGAGCTAACAAAGACTAAGGAGAAGAAAATAGAGGAAATGTCGATGAAATTACATGGCTCCGTCACACTTTTCATTTCTAATAAAGATCATGTATTACTACAAAAATAGGCATTTGTCTTTCTTAAACTTTTCCATGCATCTTGTTGAAGACTTACGTTCAGCATGTATGTGGAGATTTCACCAACCCTACTTTCAGTGTTTTTTGATACTTCGTAGAATACTACATACTGCAAGTTTTCTTTACAAATACTAACTAAAGAACATTGCACTAGAAATGAATGAGTTGCATTTAGAAAAAAATCCTAGCTGAATATCACACAGTATTTGAAGTCAGAAGAGAGCTCTGGAAAAGTTTAGTCCAACCCCCCTGCTCAAGACTGAGTAGGTTGCTCCAGGCTATGTCCAATTAGGCTTTGAATGTCTCCAGAGATGGAGACTCTACAACCTGTCTGCTCCAGTAATAAAATAAAATAAAATAAAATAAAATAAAATAAAATAAAATAAAATAAAATAAAATAAAATAAAATAAAATAAAATAAAATAAAATAAAATAAAATAAAATAAAATAAAATAAAATAAAATAAAATAAAATAAATTTTTCCTTATGTTTAAGTGGAATTTCCTGTATTTCAATTTTTGTCCACTGTCCCTTCTTTTTATCACTGCTGAAAACAGTCTGGCTGCACCTCTTTACATTTCCTCAAGTATTAATATGCATGGATGAGATACTGGAAGTGTTCCCTGCACCAGACCAGAAGCTCTCAGCCTCTCCTCATATGACAGATGCCACAGTTCCTCCCATCATTGGACTCACTCCAGCAGGTCCATGTTCCTCTTGTACTACAAAGCCCAGAACTGGACACAGAACTCCAGATGTGGCCTCACCAGGGCTTAGTAGAGGGAAAGGATCACCTCCATCCACCTGCTGGCAATGCTCTGCCTAATGCAACCTAGGATACCAGGAACCCAAGGGCAAATTGCTGGATCATGGTCAACTTGTTGTCCAACAGGACTCCCATGGCCTTCTCTGCAGAGCTGCTTTCCAGGAGGTCAGCTCTCGGTCTGTACAGGTGCATGGGATTCTTCCTTCACAAACGCAGGACTTTACATTTCCCTTTGCTGAATTTTATGAGATGCCTATCTAGCCATTTCTCCAGCCTGTCGAGATTCCTCTCAATGGCAGCAGAGCACCTCTGGTGAATCAGCTACTCTTTCCAGTAGTGAATTGCCTGCAAACTGACTAGAGAAGAAAAACAAAACAAACAAACAAAAAATGTTCAAAAGAGGAGCTAGAGAATTACAGAACTCTAAATTAACCTTCAACTTCAAAAAATTTTTGAACCGAATCAGTTTGCAAACATCTGGAAAATAATACAATGACCAGAGACAAGTATCAAGAACAGAGCAAGATTTCTTTCTTTGACAAAATAGCTTGATTTGTGAAGAAGGGAAAAGTAGCAGATGCAATGTATCTTGTCTTTGATAAATTTTCTGATATTGTACCTTATCACATTATCGTGTGCAAAGAAAGAAATACAATCTAGCTTTATCACTACGAAAGCACAAAAATCTGAAAATTCTTGAAACGGTCGAGTCTGAATGAGGCTGCTCCTAAAATAGTTCCTAATGGTTGGAGAACTTAACCAGGCCTAAACGCATGGTTTTTTTTTTCATAAATGAAATGACCAGAGAGAAACTAGAGTTGCTGCGAGGATGGCTTTGTGTGGAACTCTGGATGTACAAGATGACTTTGGCCAAATATTTCAAATTTGGGTGCAATTTTTATTCCTAGTCCTTACAGCATAGCGTTGCAGCTTCCACTGCTCCTGCAGTTGCTCTTACTGGCTGAAATATCTGGCTCATTTGATAGTGCTGCGGAAGACAAATATGCATAAGTATTTTAAGAATTAGGCCTTTGTTTGTAAAATCATTCAACTAAAATGATTCATATGGGTAGGGAAATTTTTGAAATAAGAAGTTAAACAATTTAGGTATTCAGAAGAATGATTCACTGTCTCCTTTTCGAAATCCACATGCAGCATACCACTGCATCACCCAAACTGGTCGGCCCTATTGTATGTCATATATGCTCAGATTTTGAAACACCACTGGCTTTCCCCTTGCTCACTTTCCTCAGCTTTTCTTACCCCTTGGATCAGAGCAAAAAGCAACAGAGCAACATCAGATCATGAGCCATCTTTCTCCTGCACACAGCTCAATGGACAAGAGTTAGTGAGCTTGCCATTTGGACATATTTGTTCGAAGCAATTGTTAGTAAGTGTACAGATCACCGCAGCTCTAGGAATAACCCCCAGGCCATCTGGTTTCATGCCCAATCTCTCCATGTGTACTTCCCTGAAAATAAAACACCAGAAAGTATAAAAAATGTATTGACTTGTCTGCAGAAAAGATTTGCAGACTGTTTGCTTTCTTGTAAAGTAAAAAATAACAAGGTTGATGTGAGCAAATAGAAAGACATAAAGAAGCTAAGAACTGTCAATAAAAAGACAAAGCATTATTCAGCTGAAAGTCATTCCACCAGGGATTATCTCTAAAAGCAATCTTTGTTTTTGACATCATATTTTAAAAAGTTGCTTGAACTTCTCTTTGAAGAATGTAGTTATTTTCAGGACTACATGAAAGAGAGGATCAGAAAACATCTCACGGCAATTATTATTTCATTATTTGAAAGAAAAGTCCAGTAATCGTGAAATTAAATACCAATAGAACTACATGCCTGTGATGCTGAACATCACTGTGGGGCCCAGACCGGAACTGCCCACGTAACTGCTAATTCATAGTTTCTTGCAGATCTTTTGGGTAAAATGAGTTTCCCCTTCAAAAGCAAGCCACTGTCCCTTTACTGGAGTTGCACTACTATGCATTCAGTATCAAAGATTTCAGTCCTAAAGAGTAGTTCATATTCCTTAGAAGCAAGCCAGTGAATGAAAGTCAATATAGCTCCAATTCATGCTTTGATTAAATTGGGTTCCTAAGTGTTATGCAGATATTACTAAAAATTTTAAGTGGACAAAGCCATATAACTGTTCAATAAAACTTTTTAGGTATAATTTATATTTCATCAGGCTTCTTATCTTCTTTGCAGTAAGATAGCTGAAAGAAGAGTTATTTAGTATCTCTATTTAAAAAAATGAATAGATACCTGTTAGTGGTTAAATACATACATATACCCACAAACAGCTTTGCTTTGGAAACCTTTGTTTATTTGGAAAGCTTTGGAAGACTTTCTAGACCAATGTAAAGATGCTGTGTTTAACTACCAGGAAGGAGTTCTTTGAGAAGACTGCTGGGAATTTATGTACCAAATCTCCAGCCTGGTAACTTAGCTGTTTTCTTCCCCAAATGCAGTCAAAGACAGTTACACAGTGGGGCATATTCCCAATGTCTCTGAATCACCTTCACAGCTGTGCCTGCTGCATCATACAGCACGTCTGGACAGCATTCAGCACTTTCTTGTGAGGGCGGAAAAAAGAGAGCTAGAAACAGAGATGGAACTGGCAGGTGCCAAGGACCTGGTACTATTTAGGAGAAACATCCAAACAGCAAAAAAATAAACTGGCCCAATCAGTACGAAAGTAATTTTGAAACTTCCCTTGCATATGAAACAAACTTTTTGTGCTTCACAGCATGCTTCAAGACATATCAGTTTTCTGGTGTCAGTTTTCAGTATCTACTTTATTTTCTGCTTTTGCCTTTATTAAAAATGAAAAATATGGAGAAATTGTAATTAAAAAAAAATTCTCAATTTTTTAAATATGCTGTTGAAAAAAATCCAGCAGAGGTCCCATAAGGTAATATTAATGTTCAATTTCTTATCTTGCTGGTAAGGATGATTTGATAAATCAAAAAAATGGAGCACAAAAAATTACCTTGACAGGTACCTTACACTATTTGAGGATTACTGCGTCTTAAAAACACTATAACTTGCCTTTCATAACCACTGAAAGTATCATTAGTATTTTTGTCTTCAAATATGAATGCATATGATGTTTCTGCTGTTTTAATTACAAGATGGATTCTATAAAGAATTATGGTAGCAATTACAGGTTTTCGTATTAAGGTCAGCTGACTTAAAAGTGAAAGCATGTAAAAGTAAGTTCAGTAAATGTATATTATATTTCGTTATCATCACATTTAGAAAATATATTAAAAATTTTCTTTTGGAATAGATTTTGCATCTTACTAAAAAGTAATTAGGAGTAATCTGAGATTGGGAGTAATTAGTATTATCAAAAAATTATTAACAGCATTAAGAATGTTATTGTTCTACTGTAAAGTCAAGATTTCCATTCTTTTCAAAGTAGGAAGCCTAGAAGATATGATACTTCAAATGAGGTAATTACATGTACAGTGGAGCATATCTTCTCCATGTAAAGACAATTTAAATTGACGATATCTCTAATTCAAATCAGGGGAAAAAAAAAAGAAAAACAGTGCTAATTTCAAACAATTTTTAGGCATGTAACCACTCAGAGTACCCTCATTGGACAGGCTCCTGGAGTGGAACAGCAGTTTTCAGGAAAAATATTCTTCCTTTTGCACTCTGGAGTGCTACGTTTTTGTGACTTGAGTCATTACGTTCATGCCCAGAAGAAGCTGTTATTGATGTCTTGAGCTAATTTATGCTCATTGCTATTATTACCAGAGTCAATGTTTAATTTATGGTATAATACTACTTAAAGAGCACAAACAGATGGGAGCTCATTGTAATCACTGATGCATATACCCATTGAGAGACAGTCCCTCTCCATAAGGTCGCACAAAAGCAAGTTCCTTATTCACAAGGAGATGTAGAAGGAAGGTCTGCAGGGTTCTGCAAGGTCTCATTAAAGCTAATCATGGGCTGTCTGCATACAGCTCACCCTAGCTCTTAGATACTATAAGAAGAAAAGCGAGGTGAAAACAATCAAACATTTACTGTAATCGGTAACAGAGTCTATTGGCAAGGTTATCAAGCTACTTTCAGCATAAAATGTTGATTTATGTTTGTGCCTAATTTTACCATGTGTTAATGGTATCCTCTAGCTCTACTTGACTCTGCAGGACAGGCACTAGGAGTCTAGAAGTAGGGCAAGGGGCAGGGAGAGCAAGTGGGGCCAAGGAGAGATCAGAGATAAAATGAGGAATGGTTGTGGTACTGCGAACACTAAGGAATATTAAATAAAGAGGCTTGCAAAGATCCTTGAAATGACTGAGAAGGCAGGCTGCAAGCAGGACGATTCTGGAAGTAAGGAACAGGGTGAGGGAAAAGCTGGAAAAGAAACGGTGGAAGGAGTTTGTGAGGAGATGCAGCGTGTTCACGTGCTGTTGTTGGAGCTAGGGAGAGAGTCGTGGAGGGCACAATTGCTCCTGCCCCTGAGTCTGACAACAGGGGCTTCTAAGGGAAACCATAGAGACCCCTGTCCCCAAGGTACTTAAAGGTACAACATACTGTCTCCACACCATCCATACCATTCTGAAAGTGGGAGCAGGTTTAAACATGATTATCTGGAGTCAGAATCTCCTAAAAGTCTATGGCAGCCCTGTGTGACCTGCTTATAGCACCTGGTTTCTCTCACAGAAGCAAACTTTATCCTTTTTTTCTTTTTCTTTTTTTTTTTTTAAAAAAAAAAAAAAAAAAAAAAAGCAGCAGTTACCTTTAGGCCCCAGATTGTTAGATTGTTTATTGTTTACATTTAACTCTCTCCATTTGACATCACTTGCTTTGGTTGTAGGTTTGCACTGCCAAACTCCTTTATTCTAGCCTTTCCTAAAGATAGAGGATTTTACCTTGAATACATAAAAAATATCTCTTCTTGCTGGGTTTGTGGGGATTTACAGTTATTTTAAGCATCTACCCAGTGGCCTCTGTCAGGCTAATGCTGTGTTAGTGTCCAGAAGAAGAAAATAGATTGCTCTGCTGACACCAGCAACCTGGGAGTGCTGCTTTCTAGGCGATCTCTCTGCTGACTTTGGGATTTGAGAAGGTACAAGCCCACAGAGGTTTTCCTCAGAGCTGGGACAGAAAGGAGGACTCTCTAAAAACATGTGAATTCATTTTTCACATAGCCCAGGAAAGACTTTTATGATAACTCATCCTTACCGTGTTGCCTCTTTTCATAAATGTTCAGAATCTTAATAATTTTCTCCTTTGCTGAGCCTGTGTACAGAAGAGCTGAATTTACTCAGAAGGTTTATTTTTGGATCATTTTCTGAAAACAAGAAAACCCATTTTCACTGAAGTACAAGGTGTTTGCTGAAAGTTTCAGGACTGATGCCACCTATCACAGAACCACAGAAGGGCTGAAGCTGGACAGGATCTCTGGAGATGATCTAATCCAACCTTCCTGCACAAACAGGGTAATTACATTAATTTAGTGATTCCAGCTTTGGCTGTTGGCTATCTTTCTGAGAAAATGGGGCAAAACCCTCAAACACAGAATGATATCCTCAGTCCCTTTTTATTTATTTTTTCTTCATGCTAGTCAGAGAAAGATACCAGATCTGTATGTAGCTGTTCAAAAACTTCAGATTTGCCAGATTTCTCATGAGGGTATAAGACATCAGGTAAAACACATGAAGACTGCTGTTTATCAAATCTCTTTTCTCTAAAAGCTTTAGCTCAAGCCTTAAACAAACAAAAAAATCAACAAAAAATATTAAAAGTTTACAGTGTTCCTTAATCACCACAAACCTGTTAGTCTCCTAGAAATTACAATGACAGGCATTAGGATTCAGATCTGGAATATAAATAAGCAACATCTGAAAGACAGTAATCTCATGAGGAAAAAAATGATCTGAATTTAGCTAAAGAACAAAGACTGATAACCAAAAGGATGGAGTCAGAGATCAGGAATGTAGTAAGCGTGTAAGCATCCCTACTGCCATCTTCAAAAAGATGCCATAAAACAAAAATTACATCCAATATTTCTGATTTGTAAAACATCATAATGTCACAAAGTCTTGAGATTCACTACTTTCAAGCCTTTCCAGATCACATCAATCTTAAATGGTTATTAAATAAAATTGCAGGGGAAAGCTCTACAATCCAGAGAGATTTGTTATCAAGATGATGGCCTGTTTCTACAAATAGATGAAGAAGTCCATAGCAGGAAAGTCCACTTACATTCTGCTTGCGTGCATTATTAAAAATTAATCCTTTGATACTCACTGTTGATAGCATCAAAGAAATTTAGAGAAGATAATAACGAGGGAGTTCTGAAGAGCAGTCTGTCATTGAAAACAAATGCAAAGACAGGTTTAAACTTTCAGTATGCCTTAAGGTATTTGTCAAAGTAAATAGCAGAGGCTGACATATTTAGCTAATTCCTGATTAGAAAATAATGTCTCTAAGAGAAAGCGGTAGGGAATAAGTAATGAAAACAGTCAGATTTATGCAGCAGGTTCTTTCATAAAGACTGTCTGTTTGAAATGTCAGGAAGTAACTCTGGAATCAAAATTTGAAAAGGTTATGTGAATCTCTCAAACATATATAAATGCCTGGCAAGTTAAATGTATTGCGTATTATGAATATATCAGTTTATTTTGACTCTTTGCTCAGATTACCTGAAATCTGCCTCCTTGCTTTACTATTATGACCCAGTGTTTGTACAGGGACAAGTCTAGTCATGAATAAAGGCCCCTAATAAGGGCTGTACAAAGGTAAAGAAAATATGATATAAATAATTTCTAAACTAATAGACTTCCTTAAAATTCTTGGTAATGTTCAGTCCATGTGTGCACCTGGAGATAGCCACTGTGCAGTGCACTGATACTGCCTGTGGTGTTTCTGCAGCCAGGGCACAATTCGTGTGTAATCCAAATGCATGTCTTGCAGATAGTTCAGTTGACCATAAATTTACATAAAAGTAAAATGTTCCTTGTTCATTTTCCTTCATAGCCATGTCCCCTGCCTTTCTCATGTAAGAAGCTCCACTCCCAACAAAACACAGAATGGAGCTTCCTAGCTCTTATAAACTTTCCTCACAATCACCATCTTTCATCCTCTTTATTGCCATTCCTTTCCTTTCCCCTTTGCATATTGCCTTATTACTCTCTCCTCTACCCACTTTTTAAATTCCTATTATATTCCTGCTCCTCCTGCCCCTGAAAGAAATGGCATTATGTCAGTAATAAAGTGTTTATATGAGTACACAGTATCACGCTGCCTACAGGGAGATGTATCCAAATAATCTTCATTATACCAGCACCTTTTTCATCTATACTAAGTGAAAAGGTTGGGCAAGGTTGGGCCCGTCTCTGTTTCCTATATTCATCTTCCTTTTCCTTGACTTTAATCTTCTTCTTATCCCCCCAATCTCACCAAGCAAAATACCTGGAAAACTGCATGTTTTGCAGGTTTGTTCTGCATAGCAGAACAGTGAATTACCAGACTGAATTGGTTATGTAAGGGTAGAAGCCTTGTGTTGCCCATTGTTAGTCCAGGATAAAGAGTGGGCCTAGATGAAAGGAATAGACTTCAATGCTAATTAGCAACTGCATAATTCCCATTTCTTTTCTCTCTCTCACCTTGCACACATCACAGCATAAACATTGGTTGATCTTCCACACTTTTTCTATATTTAATTTCCTCCAAATATTTGCAAAAACAGTTTATTGCTGCCGTCCAGATTCAAGACTGACAAAAATAATACTGTGGCTATAGACAGGATTCAGAACAAACAGCAACCAAGGCCAGGAAAAAATATCTGTGAAGAATGTATGCTTCATTAACATCAGAATTTTGAGTACTAAAGCAGCATGCGTGCAGATGTTACACAGACATGTTATCTTTTGAGTAGATGTTACGTTATGTGTATACTTTACACTAAGGTCTTACCACACCCCAAGCTCATACCTGGAACAGGGTAGAGATTGTACCCAAGACAAGCAGGGATATACATATATTAATTACATAAAAAATATGCATAAGAAGAACTTCAATAATAAGAACTTTTTTTAACCTGACAGAATTATTCTCTCACACTCTGAAAATAAATAGTTATTCATCTCACTGGAACAAGTATGCTTTCCCTTATGTTTTTAGGCTTGCGATATGACATCCTACTCAGAAGGATTTGAAAATACACAGATTATTAAGGTATGAAGCAAACTTAGGGAATTCTTGGCTCTTGCCCTCCAAGCATTCCCCACCTCTGTGATAGAATATTACTAACTGGAGATATCCTTGCATTTGTCTTTGCATTTCCTTGAAACATTTAGAACTTTAATTGGCTTAGGCAGCCCCAGCCAAACTGGAAAAATCCAGGAGACTAAGCAATTGAGCTTGTATCTGATTTAATTAAAATACACAAATTATACAATATTGCAATCAGTGAATATAAAGTGTGCTGTAAAATTTGTGTTTTACCCCTAAGCCTATGTCAAATCAAATACACCTCAGTGGGAGAAAACAAAAGCACAGCACACTATGGACTTTTTCCCATTCAAATATTAGCTTGCAACCACTAGCTGTTTTAGTATTAGAACTACTAAAATAGACAACATAGGAAAATATTTTCCACACCCATTCAAAATGTTTTAATAGTATTTCCTCAAACCTGCAAAGAAAACACTTCCCCTCCCAAATCTCATGATGAAACCAAACAAGAAAATCTTAACTGAACGTTTAAAAACAGAAGGATCTAAAATTAGAGAATTTTTATGCAACCCAGTAGCACAATCTGAAGTACAAAAACCAGGGCTACATCCCACTGCAATGCAGAGAACATGCAACAGCATCATGGCCACCCTGCTATTCTCAATTAGTCTCTGTTTAAGAGCAGAAGACTAAAGAAGTCTGGAAAGCAAAGCATAAAAAGAAGTAGGCGGGGTTTTCTTTTCATTTAGAAATATACACCATTGCTCCAGATTTCTCTTGATACTCCTTTAGCATACTCCTGTATGCTAAAGAAAGGCCAAGGTGCCCTTTGTTTACTTTGTGATACAGCGCATGGGGATGTCAGTCGGGATGCAAACATCAGGGTGAGGGTGTTTGCAGGCGGGTGCTTTGCCAAAGCCCCTGTTCTGTGGTCAGCTGTAAGTGAGACTAGGCAGCTGTTTCAGCCTTGAAACAGATCCCTCCACTCTGCCCGGAATTCCCCAGCAGCTTCCTGGGCCTTATCAGTGTCCCGTTCAGAGCTGAGCCCGTCAGCTGGGGGATGACAGGTTCTGAAAACAAAGGGATGATATTGTCATTCCAGCAGTGACCCCGTGAGCAAAGTGCAGAGTGGCTCCGGGTTGCGTTTTGAAGGGTGTGTTGAACAGCTTGGTGCAATTTTCTTCTCTGAGCTGTTCTCGGACAGAGGAAGGGAGCCATTTTTTTGCTTCAGCCTTTTTATGTTTTTGTTTTTTGTTTTTTTTTTAACCAAGCTTAACCATCTTGTGGTTGGCAAGACTAGGCACTCTGCACTCTGCTCCTCGGGCTGTCCTTTTCTAGCTGTCCTACTACTCACCAGGTAGCACCAGGTAACATGAGCACCAGCACCAGATCTCCCCTGTGTCCTGGGATAAAGATGGGAAAAAGCAGCAGATATGGGGCATGAATTGTCACAGGAGCACCTTCGCTGGCAGTTCTTTTTAACAACTGACAGAAAAAAATAATATTGTGGTTTGAGCAAAGCCTCCCTACATTTTCTCAGAGCAAGCTTACAGTGTGTTTGCCGGAACATCAAGCCTCTTTACGAACTTAGACGGAAACAGAAAGTCATTGCTGGCTACCTCGACGATGGCGTTACCTAGCCCACCTCTTCCTGTCCAGGCCTCATCCTGCCAAATACTTGAAACCACACCAACATTTGCCGGTGAATTTTTTGAGATCAGTTACATGATCACATAGAGTATTTTCTACAAAATCTTCTATTATTTATTGTATATATTTACTGTGTATATTTTAGCTGTGGAGTGTATATAAGTACATATACATGGTAGGTTGTGCGTTTTGTTGTTTTTTCTTTTCCATTTACAGTTCCAGCTATTTGCTTTAATTCAGAAAGGATGCCATTGATTAACTAAGACAGGAAATGTCAAACTGCTGCAAAAAGACGTGGGCCTAATTCTGCATGAGATGAAAGCCATTATGATCAATAAGCGGCTCTTGGCTTGTGCAGCTGGAGAGCTTTCTGATCATTCAAGTTCTTGCTTATCACCAGGAAAAAAAGACAGGTCAGAAAAAAACAAGCACATTCGTCAGGACTGTAAGTGACTTCACAGATACAGGGAAAAAAAAAGGTGCTTGCAAGATTATTTTTTAACAGTCTCCTAAAACACACTGTATACATTTAAACCACTAAATCCTTGTTTTCTTTGGGGGAGCAAGCCACTGTCTTCTGTGAAGAGACATTTAAATGTTCAATTCAATTTAAAAAAAAAAAAAAAACCTACAGGGAAAACAGGAATAATGGCCACTGGCGAATCACAGCTTGTACCTACATTTTACTAACATGACTTCACATTCTTGTTTTTCTTTTTTGCTTTTTTTTGTTTTGCTTTTTGTTTTTCTTATTTTAGATTATTTTCCTCATTATAATATATTTCAACTAGAAAATGTTTCTAGTATAATACTTGGATCTCAAGCTTCGCTCATTTTAGCAATTTTAATTCATACCTGAGGGAACTATATTCCAAAAGTCAACATTTGTGCTATTTAACTAAAGTTTTTACACCAGTCATTTAAATGATTCACTAATTTACTACAGTCAATCTGCTTACAAAATATCTATAAAAGGATATTATAAATATTTTTTCTTGTGAATGGATATTTTGACTCTATTTTAACCATCTCATAATCAAGCGGATGACCTGGATTCTGTCTTCCTTTTTATAAAAAGGATTTTATAAAAATGCATCTTGTATAACAATAAACTTTAATTCCAAGGCTAGACAAATTACGTTTCTTTAGGGAAGGAACCAGGCACTGACTTAAACATGGCAGAAGAGATGAAGAGTCTACACAGACTGTTTCAAGAAAGTATTACACTTACTGAATAATGGCATATAGGATACAAGCAAATCAATAATTAAATGTTTTCATGTAATTACCTGAAATAAATCGAATACAAATATTCAAAGTAAACCACTTAACTGCTGACGCAAATATAGAAAATACAGATTCAAGAAACATTGTTACACTTGCTGCATACTAAGCAGTTATCAGATTCCATCTCTGCATTAGAGATTCATAATTTTTGCCAACACATTTCAATTGTCCGAGTGTTTTCCTTCCCTATACACCAAGAATAGCCATTTTAGAATTGTATAAATTTCTGTCTCAGACTAGTTACTTCGAATGTGAAGTTTCTAATTGGAGAAGTGAAAGGCATCCAAGGTCAGCAGTTTAATTTATCGGATTGTAGTTTATAATTCTGTATAAATATGTTTGTCAGCTGACAGTATGTAAAAATTGCATTATTTACTCTCCATTTCAATATTGCAAGCCATCTCCTGTGAAATGAATTTTCTCATTGGTACTTCTAGCTTGCACACATTTTGATAAAGGGCACAGATTTGACTCGCATTGACTCCACGTGGCAGCAAGAGACAGACCCCGTTCTTCTTGCTCCCAGTGCTGTGCTTCCAGGATGTCTAAAACAGGATACAACAGGTATTTTCACTTCTTGTGTCATGTAATACTATCTGCCTGATAGTTTTATGTTGTGTCACAGACTGGTAAAAAGACTTCAATCTATTTCCACCATCCAGTGAGGGGGAAAAATAATCACTGTTACTAGGAGGCTGAAAACCTGCATATTTATGAATAAAGGACTGATGCCCAAAGTAAAGGCCTCTCTTTACTGATCACAGCCTTCTTTCTGGACCTGAAATGGCTGAAATAGCTAGAGATAGAAAACACCGGAATGAACAACACAACAAAAAAATGTACCACGGAGTGTGATGTTAATAAGGCAATTGAAAAGGGGAACAGCCATCAGAACAGTGTGTATACA
>VZSV01000126.1:1648010-1752161 GCA_013398735.1 Nothocercus julius | reverse complement strand
TGTGTCATTTCTGATGGAGAAATAATTATTATGCCATTTAGCTCATCAATATGTATGACAAGAGATTAGTATAGAACAGGGTCACTGTAGACATGTTGTGACATTTTGTATAATTTTTCTGGTTTTAAAACTCACAGCTATTTTCTACAAAGGGTGTAAATACTTGCAAAGCTTATTTAGAAGCCTGCAACCTTCAGCTGTTTCCCATAAGCCTTCCCTGACATTTGACCTACCTCTCACAGGTCAGGACATTTTATCTGAGTTGGGCATAATTACGACTGACAGCAGCTCGAAGCTTTTTTTCTCTTAGTCTTAGTTACACAGAAAGAAGAACAGAGACAGGAGATTAGAGGATTGTTCAGCAATCCAATTTGTGGCCTATTAGAGTCTTGAGCAATATTTTACTCTTGCTGGATAGACTCATTTATAAGTTTATCTCATGGAAACTTTGGTCACAGGGAAAATCATGTGATAAGAGACTTCATAAATAATTCTCCAAGAGTTCCAGTCAGAAATCACTTTCATGGAGCCTGATATATAAGCAGGGAATTCAGTATCAAGGAATAAAGCACTTCTTGCAAGTAGCCATTTTCTAATTTAATTCTAATAGCAAACCATGACACTTCTGAACACTTTCATTATACCTTTTTTCTCTAGGAGGGTTTCATCTCACTTTCAGACAGGCTACTAGATATGGATCCCATGATTTATAATTTAAAAATGGATAATAAATACAAATTCACTGGCTTTATAGCCTAATTATCTCTTATAGCCAGAGCTTAGCCATAGGATTAAGTATGGTCCAAATCAAAATAAACTCCTAATACTCCTAAAACTCATAATGCACTAAATTAGCAGCATACACTGTAACATTGGCCCTGGTAGTTTTTTATCCCAAGACAGGTTTCTTCTTTCTTGAACAAATATTTTTTTAAGATATTTTTTATTTAGATATTTTCAATTCTCCTTGTCAAAGTAGCTCGGTATCTTCTAATCCTTAATGGCTTTGTTCTTGCAGAACCCCTGCAAGATAGGAAAGTAATAGACTGAGATGTTTGAACAACAGCATAATCCACCTCTCAACAGCTACCCTGCATAAATCCCAGCTACATGGGTTTCATGAAGAGGAAGTGCTCACAAGCTGATTAGAGCAGAATCTGTTTAAAGGCTGCACATACACAGCAGCACTGAGGCCTCTCCAGCAGCACAGACCAGCTTCCCCTTGAGCTCGGGCAATCACCACCGGGCAGCACCCCGTGTTCCCCTCCATGCTCTGCTTCAGTAACATGATTTTCCTGTTTAGTGCACAGGAAAAGGAGATCCCATCATTTAACGAGCCTTTCTCCATCCACAGAACTCCTGCTATCCATCAAGCCTGCCACCGTTTCTGTCCTGTGAATTAAAATCTGAGGAGAAAGGAAAAACATAAAACAACATTTTCTTAAGAAGGTCATAGTGCATGAGTTGTGCAGAGGTTCAATATTTATTCCTACAGCTCACGGTGTGCAAACATCTCTGCACAAGTACACTCACCAGGTGCTCCGCAATGCTGTTACCCATCTTGGTCACTACAGTCCATGGACAGCAGAAACTGAGGTTACAGCCCCAAAAGTCACACTAACTTAAAAAATATGAGTGTGTGCATCTTCAGCACGACGCTGGCGCTTGGCTCCCCCTGACCGTGCAAGTCCTGCATGCAGGACTGGGTCTCCCATCTCATCCCAAACACAAAGGGATGCCATGGAGTTTCCATTGCGATCCAGGATGAGACCAGCTCAGTACCATGTGCATTCGGCATCATCAACTTGCTTATTGAAGCAAACACAGGTCTAAGGCTATGTGAAAGCAGCAACTAATTTTTATTCCTCAATTGGTTAATGTAGACTTCACAGGCCTAAGCTGAGTACAGAAAAGAGTGGCTTTCTTGTTTGGTTTTTAGTTTTGATTCTTTGGGGCTAAAATTCAGATAAAACCCCAGGTTATTTTTGCAAATAGTTTAAAGCTTCTCTTTAAATATTAAGAATATTAATTTGAAAAGTCCCTCCCCCCAAAAAAATATTTATTAGTGAAAGCATCTCAAAAAAAAGACCAATTTATAATTTTGTGATGAACGGCCCATTTATTAGATTCCAATTATTCATATTATTAAGTGCACCCAGAAACATTGTGTTCATTTTCTATGTATTCCATATATGGGTGGGCAAGGGCAGTCAGTGTTGCTACTAGCACTTTAGGATGTGAACAGCTTACTAATTTTAAAAGAAACTCGTATTTTCTTTCCATCTCTCACCAGGAGGGAAATTACTAGTGGGTTTTTGTACATATCACATTACTGTAATATATTTGCTGAGGAGTACAGCAGCTAGTTGCCATTTTGTTAAGTGCAGAGGTGAAGTCCAACCCAAATCAACACCAAAACCCAACTCAAACTCCATCGCCTGGGCTGCACCCATTGGGACTGAGGTGATAGGTGTTGATGATGATTACAACAAAGATCGGTGTGTTAGCTGAGGTAGCTTATGCTATTTCAATGTAGATCTTTGAAAATCCCAGTTAAAGCCTTGAACATGGGCATTTTACACACAGCAAAAAAACAAGAGGAGCCACCTCAGCTGGGCAATATGAAGAGCTAAGGATACCTGAGCAAGTGCTTAGGCTCTGCACTTCCAGCAGAGTTAAATTCCCAGTGGGCAAGAGCACTTAGAGCACATGAGCCATGACTTCTTCCCCCTCTTCTCTACCACAAAGAGAACACAAATGTACAGTGTAAGTCATCTCTCCCTAAGAAAACGCCTTAATATCTTGGGTTATTTGTAGGTGCCTCTTGTGAACCTATTCTTACAGAAACAAATACCTGTTAAGATCACAGTATTGAGGTCTCCCAGAGGACTATCTACAGCATCAAGGCAGGTTTCCTTTCCAGACCCATCACAGAAACAGGACTGGAGAAAATGTGTAGCTCCCTCTGTGCAGCTCCCTGCTAATTCAGCCACCACATCTTAAAAAAACAGCCAATTTCTTTCTTAGTGGTGAATAGGTATTTACTCCCTCCTGGTGGGAGGCAGTGCTTTGCCACTCAAATGGGTTAGAAACCTTCAGATTTCTAGCCTGCGTTTAGTCCTGTTACTTACACTCAGACCTAGAGATATTTACTTGCCAGCAATGTCTTTCAACTGAAGTTTATCCTTTTCCCTTTTTAATATTCACTGTCCAATGTATTTATAGTCAGCAACTATATGCCTTTTAAGCCCTTATTTTGTTAGATTAAACAAAGCAGTCTTTTAGATGAGGACAGGTGGGTTTAAAGTTGGAGTTGTCCCTCTTCCTCTTTTATTAAAAGCCAAGTAAAAATTCCTTCTCTTTTTTCCTGTTCCCACAGCTCCCCCTCCTGTTTCCACCTACTCAGGCCACTGGGAAAAGGCAATAGCACCTGAAGCAAATTCTCCCCGCCATGCCACAGTATGGAATTCAGTGCAAAATACAGCTTTAATTATGCAAATATTCAATCAGGCTTGTATACAAATAAGAGGTAAAGATGACTGAACAAAAATTTGATTCTTTTTTTTCCACCTGTGAAACGGCAAGGCCAAATTCTGCTTTCACACCTGTGTAAATCCACTGTAATTTTTCTGAGGGCCCAGTGGTGAGGGTGAAATTTTGCATTGGTATGAGAGCAGGATTCACCCCCTGACCCAGCTATGCCGGCTCTCGCACCTCGCACAATTATCTCACATCTGCTCAAAAGAGAAGCGACCTACATGGGGGCGAAGGTCTCCGCGAGCTCGTGTATTCCCCCAGGAGAGTGTCATGCCGTGCTGATGTGAGACGCAGGGATGCTTTTATTGTGAGATCAGGTGAAAACTGCTTTAAATTTAGCTTTTACTGTAAAACCCAAATTTTCCAAGAACTTTAAAAAAAAAAAAAAATCAGTGGTTTCAGTGTTCAGTGCTACAGTTTCCAAAGTCACTTCTGCTGTTTGACTGATCATTTTCCAATCTCAAGAAAAAAATAGTTCAAGCTAATGTATTTGTTTGAATGTATGTTTTTAATGCTGTAAATGTATGCTTTTATTCTGGTTGTTATACAGAGTTTATTTTTCAATATTTGCCTCCAATGCTTACAACAAATTTCTGGACTGGCCAACCAATTTGTGACAACTCGTAGAGGATACTAGCACCCAATTCAATAATATGCATATTAGAGATCCATCTTTGTGGAATTATCAGCAGTTCAAAGAATCAGTAAAAAGAGAAAAAAACATCCACATCATTGTACTTTTAATGTGCTTGGGCATACCTGTTAAAAAAAATGGCACTGTTCTGTACAAAACTATTCAAAACCATGAACATATGCCTACTACTTCAAAGCAAACAGTAATTAAGAATTTGTCTACTGATGTCCTCCACTCCTATGATTCCTGAACCTCACCACTGCCCACAGCTGCATCCAGCATCCTACTTACCAATGGCCACACATCCCCATCGCAGCATCTACACCAATCTACCCTGAACTCCAACAGCACCAGGGCTTCAGGCATCTCACTAAGTTTCAAAATATTCCCCTAATTTCACCTACTGCACCAAATGCACTGCTACCCAACACAATGCTTGTCAGCAGAATTATGTGGTTCACAAATCTTTTTAAATCAATGCTTTTCTCCCTACACTGCACTGATTTTTTTGTAGCCTTTTCTACATGATTTACATCTGCTAATCCCCCTAATGAAACAGAGGCAGCCTTAGCAGTCAGAGGTACAGACTAGCAAAAAATGGCAGAGACAGAGGTGTTTATAGGGGACCTCTATAGGATACGGGCACAAGGGGGACAACTAGGATGCAAGACACACAGATCCTAACGGCATTGTGAGTCCAGGTATAACTTACTGAAATCACCTCATTAACTCTGGACCTCAAACACTACATGTACATGTACATTTAGTTAAAATAAAGCAGAAGTTATAATCTCATAAAACCAGATATTGGGAAAGTTAGCTCCAGGAATACGACATTAATTCATATTTGAAATCCTTGTTTTACTTGTGATGCATCCAACTGAGAGATAGAATACACAGAAATCAGGCTTCTGCAGTCTCATGTTGTCCTTCTATGTCTTCTATCTGGCAATAACCAAGTACAGAAATGTAAAAGCTCCTACATATATTGTGCAGAAATACAGACTTCATATTTTTCTTTGTTTTTCTTTTATCTGAGCCATTTAATACACACTTATATTTAATCTAGCTGATATAAACATAAGATATTCAAATGTTGCTAACCTCCAAGTCTTTCACAGCTTCATTTGAGGGATATAACGTGTGCTAAAATAGCCACCCTGCTCAGGACCAGTCTCTGGCTTATCTACTTGATAATTGATTGTTGGTTGAAAGATATCATCCCTGGTTAATGGATTCCAAGTACAAATGAATAAATTAATCTCTTTTTTCATAAATAAATACAGCATGCAAGCAGCAATCACAGATCTAAATGTTAAAATGTGGAAAGCTTTTTGTGGCCTCAGCGCGATGCTTCCAGGTTAAGACCTGACTTCTTAAATCACCAAAGTTTACTATTTCAGGCACAAAATCTGCTGATAAAGAGCAAATAAATAACATTTTACTTACTCAGGTTAAGTAGAGTTTGTGAAGCTGGAATAACACTAATTGTTCTCTCAAAAACAAGCTTTTGCAAAGACAAAGAAAAGGAATATAAAGTGGATGGAAGATAATTTGTGATAATTATCAGTCATTAATTATGCATCCAGTCTCTAAAAAATAATAGGTAAATCATGGTAACATATACGAGGATGATGCTGAAGATTTTTCTTACATGCATGCACAGAGTGAGCAACAATTTAACCCCTGCTTCCACTTCAACCTGGTACCACATCCTGTTGCCTTGCAGATGCCCAGGGAACACTTGTGAGGCATAGGAACAGTCCTCAACCTGGTAAAAACTGTTTTACTTGATGTCATTCCAAGCAAAATTTGGACAGCTAGAAGGAAAGATTTGTTTCAGAGAGCCAAGAAAGAAGACCATCCCATCAGGGGAGCAGCATTTAAACTGCTGGCATATAAATGCTGCTGGCATTTATATGATCTCAGATTACTTACTTACACTGCCAGACTAAGAAGCTGCTGGATTTAAAACCAACATCTCCGTTGTTTCCATCCAACGCAGGAAGGGTTCAGCGGCATCAAGGGCTCGGTGATTGCCCGTGGCCCAGCGGCATGCATAATGCACAAATATCCAGCAGCTTGGAGGAAGAGGAAATCATCATTCATCCACCACGAAATAAAGACATAGGGGTAGAAAACCAGTGAGGAAATCAGATGTATTTTTATTTTCCTCCTTCTCAAGTGCCTAAGTAGGGAGTAGTAACTGAAAATTGTAAGAGAGAAATCCCTGGCAACTTTTCTGCTAGTACCATATGGCCAGTTCAGCAATCTGTTACTCGCAGAGAGACAGACATGGAATTGACGGGTGACTGGCAGGAACGTTTCTGAAATAACTGTGGCAGAGCAAGGTAATAGGCAGCAAGGGAAGATTTATTGCAGTGGACTACTCAACCAACTAGGAATCCAGTATGGAAAAAACGCATTTAGCAACCTTTTCCTAACAGAGTAGAGAATGGAATCTGAGCTCATGTCAGACATTTTAATAGCTTTCAGCATGGGCAATACTTACAGCTCCTAGACTGAAAAAAATCTGAGATTATTCTGAGCATCTAATCTGCCTGCCTGCACAACACAAGCTATAGAAACCAGCCTAACTAACACCTTGTGGAAAGAGAACATATGCAACCATATTATATCTTATTTCACAGGTAACTGACTGACACACCGCAGGTGTTTAGACTGCAATGTGCATTAAGATGAACAGGAAGGGAAACTACCGTCATCATCAAACCCTTTAGTAATCACAGTGCCAGGACCTCCACAAAATGTGGAGAGTTCAGCTGCTGACTAAAATATGTTTTCAAACTATACTGTAAAAGTTATGGAAAATGATGCTTGAATGTTACAGTACCAGTAGTGGATTCTCAACAATGTATGAAGACTCTTCTGAAACTTACAGAAGGCAACGGGATTCTTTTCTTGGACTTCAGAGGGATTTCTATTACATATATATATATATATATATATATATATATATATATACACATACACACACACACACACACACACACACATATATAAAGCTGCAGATAAGCTTGGATACAAGAGACTGTTTCCATGGAGAAATTATTTGAAAAGTTTTACTCTGGGGCAATATCTGCAGGAGCTAGGATTTCTTATGTGAACAGAAGAGACACTTCAGAATCTATCAACTGAAGGGGTATAATGATTAATTTTCCGTAATGATGACTAGATAAAATACAGGAACTGGCTGAAAACCAAATGCCCCAAATGCCTTTCTTTATAGCAAGTAACTGTTTACAACTTCAGAGTAATACCATTCACATGTAAAACTTCAGTATGAGTTACTATACATCACCAGGTAAAAGCCTTCACATCATTCACCCAGGAAATACAACACTTGAAGGCAATAGCAAAAGTGAGTATTCTGTCACCACAAGCTCTTCAAAAATACCCGCTCCAATGAATAACAAAGTAGGGGCCTTCTCAGATATCCCACGCTGCAGGTGGTTTTTCACCCCTTTTATTTTTCATTGTCTTTTGCTACTTTAAATAAACAATGAATTTGCACATGTTAATGCATCTGAATAGAGAGATGTTTAAGACCTTAAAGCACAGATGGTACTGGAGATGAGCCAACTTCAAGGCTTATTTCGTAGCTTGAGGCCTTTTGTACAGCTGAGCCTCATTCAGAAGACACCGCTGGGCCCAGGCAGCAAAGATCCAGGATATTCACTAACTTGGGGAAGATTTCTGTCTCTGCACAGGCTGACTTAAGATCTATGCAGTAGTTTTGCTGGGTTTCCAGCATGTGCAGGGCTTGCAGTGACACATCTGCTCTGATTGAACAGAGAGCGTAGCAGCATGAAATGGCTCCTCTTTTAGTCCCTGCCTCACAAAATTCTCTGAACATCATCCTTTCCTGGGGCAGAAACAGAAACGCACCGGAAGAAAAATATGAAATTCAAAGGAAAGATACCCAAGTTAGTGAAGGTAAAAATAAACATGCAAAGTGACTTTACTATTTCACATTCATTGGACCTGGATATGTCAAATGCGAGATCATCATCGGGACATCAAATGATTTCTCTCTCAGAAAGACTCTCCTGTCATTCTCTTCATTTTCTGACACCTTTACAATGAAAATGCTCTAGCCAGCATCCTCAGCACGTACCAAGCACATACCCACTCATCCTCAGAGGATGTGGAGCACAACCACTAAGCTTAATGTGCAAAGAGCTAGAGAAGTTCTGCTTCTGTTCAATCACTACCCCCAACTTTCTGTGTATTACTCTTTCTATGGTTTCTTTGTCCTTCTGTAAAATGGATAAAACTTCAGTTCATTTTTAACACTAGGGCAGGACCCAACTAACACTCTTCCAGGTAGAGGACAGAAATGCAGAAAATGATAATCTTTGTTCTAACAAGAAGACAAGCTGAATTGATGAAGCAAGAAAAAGGGAGGGGGGAAGAAAAAAAATATATATTTCACAGGAAGTTATGTAATTTGGCCAAGGTAACACAAGAAGTCTATGAAAACCTAGGAATCAACTCCAGATTGATTTTCGGTAGGCCATCTGGGAGCCTGTGCCTTATCCACTAATAACAACACCTGCTTCACATGCAGACATACTGTGAGCTTAGATGAATCCGTGTAACTAAAAGAGAGGAAAAGAGGTGTAGAAATACAAAGTATATTAAATTCTGACTTGAGCAGAGCCCTGGGACCTCTGTGTCACAGAACCCCCTCACAAAATACCAAAGAGGGACCTCAATTCTAGCACCATCTTCCACATGGGGCAACCTGGCATTTCAGGAGCTCTTTTAGGCAATTAGTTTTTCAAATAAAAAAGGACTCCAATACCAAACTGCAACTTTGGTATTCACTTCACAGTAATGAAACTGTATATGGGGGCAGGAAGCATCATTTATCTCTTGACTTTTATTTCAACTTCTTCAGTGTTACATGCTTAAATACAAGAGATTTGTCCAAAAAAATCAGAGGATAACAGTTTCCACTCACTACCTGTAGGCCGCTATTTTTATAAGGAATTATTATAAAGCCAGCACTTAAAATTAAATCAGGTTTTCTGAGATTCACCTCATGTATCCAGTTTCTTTGCTCCTCTCTGCATGGCCACCAGTCTTTCCTAAGCATCTTCCTCCTCTGTCATCATGCACTAAGCCACTTCTTTGCTCTAAGAAGTAGCCAGCTAGCAGTACTCCATTTCATCAATTCTCTACTGATTCCCAAATGTCAATTAAATGCATTTTCAGCCTCTCTTGTGTTTCTTAGCTGCCCAGACATTGACATGTTTTTTGTTTTTTGGTTTTTTTTTTAAGTTTATAGTTTTTAAAGTTTAAAATGCAGTTAATATTTAATCATTTAGTTTTGGAAGATATTGTCACATTCATTGCATTTCAATAATGTTTGAAAACCAACACTTTTATATGGAAAATATGGAAAAATATCTGTAGCTAACTAATAGCTTCTTAACCATATCTCAAATCATTCATTTCTATCTCAAGTTGGTAAATTAGGTATAGTCAAACTGTTGAAATTTATATCAACTGTACACAAAGTATCTTGTAAATCAGATGTAGGACAATGGACTTCAACAGATGCATTTGTTATGTCACTATGGATCAGTTAAAAATGCCGATGTCTAATTATGGAATTAGATTTAGCATTCAAATGCCACACAGGATTAACTTAATTACAAAATGAGTTTAAAAATCAATCAGTCCTGCAAAAGGTAAAACTTTATTGTGGGCCTGCTCAATATATTTCTCAAGTATGGTAAATGAATATATAAATTAATTAAAATACTACTAAATGCAAATTAATGGAAAAATACTTTGTGTGATTTCTTTTTCAGAAACACACTCATACATCAAATTTATAGTCCATTACTTTATATAGTAGACAGCAATAATAATGAAGCTAATGCAGAATTCTAATTGTATCTGGAATAGGATACAAAGAAGAGCAAACAATGGTATATGAAATAAATGTAGCCTTCTCTAAATAAAAGCAAAAATCCCAGTTGGGTGCGAAAATGTGGCCCATTTCTGTGATAATGACCAGACAGTTTGCATTATGATGCCAATTAAAGCACCAAAGGCTATTTCAAGGCATTTAATTCAGTCATAAACTGAAATCATAACTTGTCTCAAATACAATAATCAGCAAGGAAATGAAATGGTAGATTGATAGATTGAGTGATTTCACACAGGTATTTCAAATGACCAAAGAAATCTTCACACTCTGACTGATCAGAAATTTTAACCCTTGGTAACAGCTGGAGATCATCTAGTCCATTCCTTTGCTTACAGTGGGAACAGTGCCAACTCTACATCTCATCAGATGTGACCATCTAGCTGAGATCTCCAGGAAGGACATTCCCAATCTCTTTGGGGACCCGTTCTAGTGCTGTCCCTCCTATCCAGCAAATGTTTTCTTTTTCCCTAATGCCCACCCTCAACCTTCCGTGCCCACCCGGAACCTTCAGTATGGAGCTTCCATGCCTGGATGTACCATCTGCCACTACCCAAAGCACTGCTGTGGACTGCTACTAAGTCACCTCTGCTCAGCTCCCTCAAATTCTCCTCACAGATCATTGCTTATATATTACACAGCTATTGATACACTTGATGATGACAACTGATAATGCATCCGAAACATCTTTCAACTGCACAATTCAGGAGGTAACGCACCTGAAGAGCACGTTGTGCTCTCCCCAGTTAAGAGGGGAGTGGAAGTTCTGCTTCCCCTTGATTCATAACACAACTCATTTTTAGCCTGTCAGATTTCCTCTGCCAACAGAATGCCAGGTCCTGACCAGCTGGGCTGATTAGGACAACGGTATTTCTTCATGTAGCCCATGTGATTTTACCATCATTTGAGTGTCACAGCAAAGCATCAGAATAAACGATCAGTAAAGGTCAGTCAAAATGGGTTAAATAAAAAGATATAAATCTGCACAGTTCCAGCAGAGAATCTGTTTCTTCTGTAGCCACATCAGCTGGATGTTTACCCTGAGTCCTGCTCATAGACTCACACGTGCACACACACTGCTACAACATGGAGCTGGCCACCTGCCAGCACAAGAACTACATGAAAGGATCTCTTACTGTTAGGTACCTGATAAGAACTGACAGACATGCAAATACTGTAAATTTAATTCCTCGTGTAGCTTTGCCAAATTTATGATTTGTAAGAAGCATTTGCTGTTGAGTTTATCAGCTAGAATGCTGATGGCCAGAACTAATGACATGCAGTGTGTTAGGCCATTTTAATTTTCCACCCAGACACGGTCAGTGTGGTAGCAAACGCCAACATAGTAAACATATTAAAAGAAAACCTGTGCTGCTGTACAGAAGAGCCACCAAAAAGACTAAAGTGCTAAGCAGGAAGCTAATTGTCACTATCATGGAATAAAAAACAAATAAAAAAAAAATGGAAAGAAAGCCTTAATGTTATTTCCAAGTATCCGTCTCTCTCTAGAGCTATCCTGCATCAGTCACGTGACATCTAGAGACTTCTGAGAATCTCTAGAGGCTTCTTCTAAGAGTCATCGCTTCACTGAGTCATCGTCATGGTCACGCTCTTTTAATGGGGATGGCAAGTGGCATATGAGAGACAAAAGGTAAGAGCATTTTCCTAAGGAGGGAAATACTGCCCTTGACAGCCTGAAGCAGTTTAAAATCCGTCCTCCCAATCCCATACTCTCAAACTCAAGGAAATTTCCCTGAACTTCAGGCTCTAGGTTACCCTGAATAAAAACATTTTCCACCTCTCCTATTGAAACAGGGTCAATTTACAGTGAAGAACATAAGAAATGTCTGACAGAGAGGACTCAAATGGGTGATATCTGTATAGCATAACAACCATAACACTGAGTTCTGATCCTAAACTTCAAGAACACTTAAATGCCTAAGGGAATTGGGGAGTTGGGAGCCAAACCGAGGTGTTCCTGCTCTGGCCCAAGTATTTAATCCACTGATTCATGCTTACTTGTTCCTTTGACCCCACAATTATTTCATTACTGGCTCTCTAACTTCAATAGGAGAACAGGAAGACTGCTGGTAGTTAGGGCTTTCTAACAGGGAACAGGACAACTGAGCTCAAATCCCTGCCGGTAGGGTAGACTTTGAGCACAAGCTTCCCTTTTCCTGGGGAAATTTTGAAAATGGTAAAAACTGTGCTTTCCTCTGGCTGCATTTCCAAACAAACTCAGACCTGTCAGCACCTGTCAGACAACCTCAGGCAAAAGTCACCAGATCAAACTCTTGGGGAGACGTGGGCAAACAGGCATCTCTCTGAAGACGGGTGCCTGACTCCCCAGTCTAGGACACATTTAAATATGGACAGGAGCCTAAATATATGCTCATAGGGAGCTTTTATGTTGGCTGACAAAGCACCTACTATGTATACTAATTATAAAGAGAAAGGAAGACTACATTGACTCTTCTTTGTGCAGATCGGAGAACAGTACACGTGACAGGCTGCAGCCAAATATCATTGATTGCCCTGTCCTCAGCCAGTGGACACAACTCAGTTGTGCCTCAAAGATAGGAGAGTTGCTTTTCCATGGCATCAAGGCCCTGATCCGCCTCCAACACAATTTCCCTGCAGAGCTCAGCACTGTGCTTCTGCAGTTGCATCACTTCCATTTAGCTCTGGCTTCCATCCCTAGAAGCTGGGGCAGAGTTTGCCTCTCTGCAATCTGATTTACTAACCAGTTGTTTAACTGTATACATTAATTTAGAACTAGAGGGGGCAGAAAGTCCATTCCAGAGCCTAAAGAGACTAATTCACTGCCTTTCTCCTTGCTTATGCATAAATCAGCCAGGTACAGAAATAGGAGCATATTCCCCGTTTCCAAGAAGTCCTGAGCTTAAATCTATTCAATGACAACATTAACTTTTGCACTGCTATTTACATGAATTTTCAGTCTATTAATTACTGCTGGGTCACCCATAGAAAAAGCTGCCCTCTTCTTTTTAAGTAATGAGTGAGTACAGGAATTATTTGTGGGTTACTGAACACATCTCTAGTCATTAGTTTACCATTCATTTCAAAAGAGGTTGATTACATTAACAATCCAGCCATCACAAGACATTTGGAGATATACTAATCTCCTTTTTTCAAATAAAAACATTTGCACCACAAAATAATACAAGTATAACAACACGTATTCTGTTCCTGTAAGAGAGGAATGACTCCCCAGAAGGTTATCTGAAGTGACAAAGAAAAAAATTTTTTTTTTGTGAAGAGCACAGAGAGTTTTATGCACCTTCATATGCAATCTACAGAAATAAAAAGTGAAAAGAATATGATAGCAATCTTAGTGCAAATGAACATATTAAGCAGAATTCAGTATAGGTTCACTGATTTGTTTCAGATACAAAAAAGATGAAAACATACCATACCATCAAAAGACGGAAATGTAAATGTATTGTAGCATTTCACAAGTTCTGTCTTACTGCATACTTTGTTTACCAGCCATATCTACTTAAAGGTCATTTATTGATTTTTTATATCGAGGCACAGATCATACCAATGAGCCTGTATTGTGAATCTCCCGAGATAAGCTTGCACCCCTACACAGCATTCCCTGCAAGAGCTTCACCTCTATCATACCGAGGTTAACACAAGTGTCACTAACTTCATTCTGCTGTCTTCAAGTTGAAATAAATGAAGAACAAGCCCTGTAAAAGAATTAACCAACTGGTAAAATAACTGATAAACTGCAGAAAACTCTTCTGTTCTTACATCAGCTTCTCTATTCTCTGTAGTTTCTTCTCTGATTGAATTGGACCATTTGGAGCACACAGAGATTTTATTTTCCCACATCTCCCAACATAAATATTACCTTTTCAGCACATTGTGTAAACTGTCATTACAGCTAATCAAGCTACATATATTATAGGAACTGTAAGAGCTGCAATCTAAAAAACATATGTTTTAATGTAAAGATGGAGTTTCCTAGGTCCTTAACCACCACAGTTAAATTCTCTTAGAAGGTCACTCAAGACTTGTGCAGAACAAACTACAAATGGAATTTGACCCTTTGGTATGAAACCCAACTGCTGTATGCCACAGATATGAAGAGCATGTTAATATTTTGTGCTACACTGTGGGATGGAAGCCACAACACAGCTGCATTTTTCGGAAGCTGGAGGAGGGTAGGGAAGGGCTGTCCTGCTGTTGGGGAAGAAGCGTCACAGGGAAGGCAAAAGGGTAATCACAGGCCATTCCTTTCTCCAAGTGATGTGCTCTTAAGAAGTATAGTTAGCTGGAGTATATGTTAGAGTGACCATCAATAAAATATTTAAAAGGATGATATGCAATGACTCACTCTACTAAAACAGTTAAACGCTTATCTGGAATTTAACCTGTAGCCTCACAGAAGCAAGAGTTTGTCAGACCTACTTTCCTCCCCAAAGTATCTTCAATTGTCTACATTGACATGTCAGCTGCACATTGAAGTTTTTATATTTAAAATCAGAGTAAAATCATGAGGATTTAACAGAGATACAAGAAATATTACTGTTAATGTATTACTCATTCACACACTGTAATCAGTAATTAATCAGAAAATTACTTAATTGGTTAAAGCCTTCGTGTTGAATTGACCAGAGACTGCTCTGGAACCTAGTTTGGCTCTCTGTGCGCCCTATCAACAACTCAAAAATAAAAACAGCCACAGATGTTAGCTCTGGGCTAGTCACAGAACACATACATTGCATATATATTTCACCACCACATTAACCTTGTTGTGACTGTGAGAGAGAATATCACTATGTCATGAATAAGAAATTGCATCAAAATATACAGCCATTTCTGTACAGCATATTCCTGGGAATTGCAGTTTCAATTTGACTTTACTTCAGCTTGTATACTCCAAGGTGCAGAGGTTTTGGAAGATTTTTTTCCATATATATTATACAAGCTATACTGATTTTATTCAACTCTCAAAGGCTATTCTTGGATTTGAAGAGAATATTTTAGCAGACCTTACTCCCAAGTTGCATTCATATTTGTCCTACATAATTGGTATAGATTTTGTTTTAGCTGCTGTTGTTATTGCTGCAGCCAAGGTGAGGGGACAGAATTAGAGGCCTCTGAACATGACATTTTCTGAAAGAATTCACTCTGTACGGCCATTAGGAAGATTTCTATCCACAGCTTCACTGTGACCAAATTGTCTTTGAGAAAAATGAACTATAGGTTTAAATTCTTGGCCCCTAGGCAGCAGCAACATCTGAATCTTGACAGTGGCGAATAAGAAACAGGAGGTCACCAACTTAGGAAGCCTATAAATACAAAGCTCCAATTAAGAAAACACCACGCAAGAGACTATTTCAAACCAAAGAGAAATAAACACAATTTAACATCAAGAGCACTATGCAGCTCAGCAGGGAAAATGATCAAGAATACTTACCTCTCAGAAACCTTAGCATATAATGGAGAACATCTTAAGACACCTGAGTGGAGAAGCATGCTGCAAAGTAGCATTTTAACACTCCATGAAACCAAAAAGAAAGGCGAGACTATAAGCAGATAATGGAGGAAAATCCTTATCATATCTGTTAGCATAAAGGTGAACAAAATACTACAAATAATACTCTAGAAATTAAGGCTGAATAGTGTGGCTTTTCCATGATGTGTGGATGTGTACATATAACACTTAAAACTATTTTTTTAAAAAGTACAATAAGTCATTTATAACATTTGATTAAAACAATGCTGAAACCACCTATATGCATATATCACTCAAATATAAAACTTCAGGGCAAACTCCAAAGTCTTTTATTTAATGTACAGAGTCCTGCCACTGTAATCCACAGAGCTACTTCAATTTATAGCAGCTGAACATCGTGCCCATAGTTTAACAGTTTAAAGAACGAGGTGGAACAGGTCACCATATTGTTAAATTAAAGAAATGAGAAGAGCTGACCCAGTTAATGATAGGAAACTGAAATCCATATTCTCCTAGTACCTTTGAATCAGTAGCAGAAAAAAGAATCTGTCGGTGGAAGCAGAGTGTCTAGTAGCAATACATCACGCCCAGAAGTTAGCACAGCTTGCAGAAGGCACTCATCAAAGCAAGCACAAAGCCTCTTCCCAGTGCATCACCTCTCCGTCCTTCCTACGGAAAATGATCCTGACAACAACAGCAAACATTCATTTTCTGGTTTTTTTTTTTTTTCCTTTCTTTCTTTCAACCAACATCCAGAATGAAAAATCTAATGTAGCTTTCAAATAGCAATAATTTCTTAAATACTTACTAATCCTGCCTTGAAGACTAACTGTTTTCAGGGACAGCATCTGCATATGAACTGTCTCATAATGCAGATAACAGTAACTACATATATATGTCTGTGGTGGGGGTGGGAGGGGGAGAAGGGTGTATATATACACATATACAAAAAAAAAAAATCTTCTTGAGAGAGAGGGAAATGTTAAACAAAAGCAAAAAGCAAGGTACCTACTCGTGATCTCTAATTCAAAAATAATTTGGCATCTCTGCGAATTTGCCCTGCATTGCCTTGCAGCCTTCAGAATAGAAAAGCCAGCTTCCAGACATCCAAATTGTGTAAGATACAAAAATAGGTGTTGCTGTTAATAGGGAACAGTTGATTCCAGGCTAGTGGTTCTTCATTTTTAACCCTTTTATACAGACATAGATAAGCAAAGGACAGCAACAGAAGTTTTTGCCTCAAACAGAAAATGAAGAGTACGTATCAGTGCTGAACTGACAGTATTGTCTTAAACTACTTTGTCCCTATCTTTAGCGAAGACGAAGTTGGTAATTAACCCAGCCAGGAATCAATATTCCTCGGCACATAAGAGCAGAAGTATACATGGGGAAAGCTGGGCTACAGAAGTATTAAATTATCAGCTTAAAGCACATAAAGCTTCAGGACCTTGTAATATCTGTCGATAAACATCTTCAGAAGTGTGCTAGGAAACTGGTGAACCTTTAATTTACATTTATAAAAGTTCAGTAGCTTGAAGAGAATTTGAAGAGCAATACAAATTCTTTGCTTTTAAACAGTGCAGAGACAACATACGCACGTAAACAGAGCATTTATCGAGAGATATAATCTTGGGAAATATCTCAAAGGATAAGGTGCTATCTCAAAAAGCATACAGTAACAGATTAAGACAATCAAGAAAGTGGCATTCACAATTAACTTGCATTTGCAGGCTGGAGATCGCTTTTTTTCTTTTTTTTTCTCTTTTGACATGATACATTGAAGAAAAAATATACCTACATTTTCAATAAACATGAAAATGTTTCAGTGCTAGAGAGATTAATGACTGTGATAAAAAGTGATGGAGCAGCAGTCACAGATAGGTAAATAGCCATTATTTGAATGAAGTTTGTAATCAAGGATAGTGGGATGAGGTTTTTATGATCTATATCACTCTGAGACATGCTAGTCTCAGAATATTGAAGAGGAATTGCAAGAGGTCTTGGGTTTCCACTGTATACACACAAGCTCTAGAGTTGCTGAATTTATTTTTGAAGAAAAAAAGAAGACAAAACAGGAAAATAGTTTTGATTTTGGGGCTCAGAGCAAGGGATTCACTGCAAGTCCTTCCTTCATGACTGAATGAGAATCAAAAAGACATGTGTGGTGAATTTCCTTCTTCCCAAATTCATTCAGACTCTTCAGGATAAGTCTTAGGGTGCTGTTGGAAGAGCCCTATCTCCTCTGGTAGACAATGACAAATAGAAGACTTGTTTATTTTTTCTAGATTAATAGATGGGGTCAGAACTGATGGGATCTGGTAGATAGGATGTGTAGTTCCCAACAGCCTAATGTGCAGAAGGAAAACAGCCATGAGTTGAGAACAAGCACGTTTTCTATTTGGATATTATTTACTCATACCTCTACGTGTTTCTTTTGGAGGGCTAACCCAGACATTCCAGCATGGTCTAGTCAAGGAAAGCAGAACTAGATGAAATGAGATTTAGCTGTTTTACAGGTCAGAGACAGTTTCAGGAAGGCTGAGTTGGAAGAAACAGAAGAAGGAAGAACAGAAGTTGTGATGATCAAAACAAATGGAGAGAAAACCCAATCAAAAGTCTGAGATCAAAAGTACTGCAGATAAACTTAAGGGTATTGAGTGTTAGCAAATCTTGTTCCTTTTTGTGTTACCTTTAAAATGCTGTTTGGGAAAAAGCAATTATAGAAATTAAAAGTAATTAAAACAAAATGGAAAAACAGGTGCATCATGACTGATTGAACTCTACAGTCCCGCAGTCCTGGCAATTGATTAAAATTTTTAGTATGGATACTTGAAAAAAATCTATTCTAACTAATTAAAATATCACTAATATCTAATAAACTATGTTTTTCTTCATGATTTTAACAGGAGAATTGCTCATTTCAAGATATCACCAACTCTTGCTTTGAAATGCAGCAGCAGCAGATCCAAATCACTCCCAATTGACATTAGTGATAACCCATTCAATCTCCTGTCCCAGAGCTGACCTGAGTCTGGTTTTGATCAGAACTAATTTGGGTAAAAGACCTTCACCTTCACAGGCTGACAGAGAGAGAGAGAGAGAAAGAGAGAGAAAATAAATAAATAATTAGTAAATAAATCAGTTTTGTCGTATAGTGTATGGCTTTATAACAGCAGTAAATTTTTCCCCTCTGTATCATTCACATATGTGATAGGAGCCTGATCCCATTCAATCCTCAGTTTTCTTACAAAACTTGTTTTTGAAACCTCTGAACACATAGGTTTTTCTCCTCTGGACTTCTCCAACCGGTACCTATAACAGAGGCTGAATAGATGTAGTCCGTATTTGTCCTCATGTGAACATTATTTGTACTTTTTTTCAGAAACTTGACTTCACTGAGTCTTATTCAGCCTCTGATCCACAACAATGAAATGCTATCAATTCTCTAGTAACAGCCAGTCTGTATTTCTGCAATACTAAATCCTGATAGTTTTGCTCTTTTCAGTTTTCTATCCCTGAGGCTTCTTTAGAAGCTCCTCAGAATCTAAATGCTTTAGATTTGCAAATATTTAAGCCTACACATCTACCTTTTATGTTGTGACATTTCTTACCCTGTGATAGCCAAAGTCCTTGGCACAGCCACTATAACTGAAGCTTGAAACAACTATTTATTTAAGTGGCCCTACAAATAGAAAAGAAGAAAAGCTGAGATCAGATAGCAGGGGAAAAGGTATTTTTGAAAGTTCTAGTATATAGAGAAGATTATGATTTTTCCTCCACAAACTGAGCTAAGAAAGATTTATCAAGCATTATGTCGGTTACAGGAAACAGAAGGCACTCTGAAAGATAGAAGACACAATTTCTCTCCCTTTCATTTTTGTCAGTTCTTAAACTAATTGAAGGTGTGGGCCAGCAACAAACCCTCAGAACAAACAGGGTAGTCACCAGTCTTTAGAAGAAAGCTTATTGGCCTTATACTGGCCTAAATAAGCAGATCTTCAATGTTCTTTTATAATCTAAAAATAACAGAAATTTTATTTCAAAAGATTTACAGACTCTCCATTTTTTCTCTTGAGTTCTTAGCGAAATTCTCAGACTGGGAAAGGTGATTCACACAGAAGCAACTTTGATAGAGACAATGAAATTCAATGCCTCGGAAAGAAGCAGCTTCCCAGATGTCAATGAGAACAATATTCAGGAAATCATTTAAAATTCTTCACCCCTCTCAAAAGTATCAATAAATAAATGAAAGCAGCATTTCATTTCTGCCCATCTAGAAGATCTGGATGTTCTGAAAGGCTGTTAAGCGGATAGCTCCGGCACATGAAAAATGCATGCTAGCTGCTTTGTTCTTATGTCAGTTATTTAACACATATATAAATCAGCTTGCAAGATATAGAGTTTAATCTTTTCTGGTTTTATTGCTTTACCATTTCACTGTATTTTTCTTGCATTTTGGGAAGATGAAACTTTGATTTAAAATTGAGCATCT
The DNA here is from genome assembly GCA_013398735.1 of Nothocercus julius. Taxonomy (NCBI): domain Eukaryota; kingdom Metazoa; phylum Chordata; class Aves; order Tinamiformes; family Tinamidae; genus Nothocercus; species Nothocercus julius. The sequence continues at coordinate 1,732,045 of VZSV01000126.1, read as the reverse complement.
GTGGGCCTGAGTGTCAATACTGCATATACAACTCAGACAGTTGTCCCAGCGAGGATTGCTGGATCATTAGGCTTTAGAGGTATCATCCCACTATGGATCCATTTAATTGGTGATCTCTAATGAATTCTCACTGACTAAGCGTTCATACGGGACTGTAATGTCCTTTGGGCAAGGGCTGCTTGTCTCTGCAGTATCAAGCACAGTAGAGTCCCCATCCTCTTCAGAGCTCCTAGGTGCTATCACAGAGCACATCATTATTTATGCTGATTTGCTTTCACTTCCAATAAGAAATAGTAGTTTATTCATCAAAGATACAGCTGACTATGTTCTGTTTTATATTCACTTCTTTTCTTTTTATACATTAAAACTGAAAGACAAGTCTTTCTGGGGCATAAAGACCACTCTCCTTCTATTACAGGCACTTGAATCCTAGAATGCCCTCAGAAAACAAACCATCAAGGAAACCCTTTATGCCTCATCTTGCCCGGAAGCAGGGACTTCTAGTCCCACTGTGCTCACTTGCCTGCAGGTTTTGTTCTCTCTTTTTTGTTCACACTTTTGTTCACACTTTCCTTTTAATACTACCTATTGATATCTCATATCCTATTCTTCTTACCTTCTTTCTCTTCCCAGGTCTTTCAGAAGTTCCTATACTCTTCTGTCAAACTCTTCTATCTCCATCACATCTCTAATACATTTTGTTGTTGTTGTTGTTGTTGAGACACTCCCATACGCAGGATACTGATGCAGCCTGTACATGTAAACAAAAGGAAATGCTGGTGGAGCCATATATTCATATATTACACACAGGGAACTTTTCTATGCACTCCAGTAAATACTGAATAGGTTTTACACTGTTAATATCCAAACAGAAATATTCAACACCACATAGCTTCTCATGTTTAAATTGGCTTACTCACATGCACTCTCATATCTCAAACACCACACAGACTGGATGGCAAGGCCTGAAAGAAGCAGTTTTATCAAAGCACAATACCATTAAGAGTAATGGATTAAATTTTGTCTTTACAAAAATGTACTTTTTAAGTGTATCATCTGATTACAGGAAATCAGTTTCTTTTCTTACCATGGTCTGGTGTCAACAGCGTGACATTTTACTTCTACTTGAAGTATTTTTTACAAATTAATATCCTATTCCCATCTACGTACTCCTTATCACCTCCTGCATACAGAATGTACTTGTGCAGGTAAACCCACACCTAACTCTTAGGCATTATGTTGCTGAGTATCACATCTCCCAGGTTCCCTTTACATTTGGCCTTAAGTGATTTTTTTTTTTTTTTCATAGAGATATATTTCGTACAGATGGCAAGTCTTAAAACCGTTAGAGATATTATTTATTCTAAAATATTTCACCAAGAAAAACTCACTGAGATGACAGAGTTCATTACCAAAACTACCCTGAGGCAAAATATGTTGGTAGAAAAGCCAACTAAATAACACATACAAAAGACAATTACAGGCAGTTATGAGTTCTTTAGAGAAAAAAAGAGCTTTAAAGGCTGTAAAACTACAAGCTGAAGTCTTTTTGCATTAATAGTTGTTTACATATTCATATACAGAGCAGCTGTATAACATGCAGAATCTATTAACTTTCATACTCATTAGCTCTATGCATTCAAACACATTTTTCAGTCTAATAAGGTACCAGATTACTTTTTTTAATTACATTTTTTTGACATTAAAAATAAAAGCTAACTTCTGCTAAAATGAGATACATTCACCAAAAGAAGGGCTGCATTGGCTCCATACAGAAAAGATATACCAAGTAGAAGATAGGATTAGGATGACCGAATCACACCCTAGAAATGCCTATTTTTGCCTTCTCTATAAAGGGAAACTGGGATGACTAGCTCAGAGCCAAATATTTACACCGGAAGCATCCACATTTGGTGAAATGAATTCAAGGCTTAGAGTTTAGATACAGAAGGCAAAGGATGAAGTGTTTCAGTAGCATGAACAAAAACAAGGCTTACACTATCATCTTAGCATATGTCTCAAGACTATTATCTGTGGGGAAAGAGGACTTATCACCAGAGGGGCTTTTTTTTGCAGGTTGTTATTGGATGACTGTTTACTAGGTAGAGGTTAAACTGGAAAAGAAAGGAAAAGAAACAGAGGTGAAGGACTAATGAATATAGGACAAGGAAAGTAGTAAAGGAGCACGCTTGTAAGACATGAGATGATCAACACATGGGGACGTGAAAAGGCAAAACCAACAACCAGTAAGTTTACCACATCAAGTATCCAGACAGAACTTTCGACAGCAGCCTGGTCACATAATCACTGCTTGATAAGCCCAAATTTGCCAGTCCCAGGCTTTCAGACATCATGGGTCTAAGAATATGATGCAATGGGCTTGAAAAGCAATATGCAAATGTTCTGATATTTAACAGAAACACTAAAACATTACAGGTCTGTATTTTGCCTAGCTGATAGCAGCTTCTTTTTGTTTTGAGGTTTTCTTCCAATGCCTCCAGGAGGAGGCATTTCTGTTAAAAATTCCAAGAATTATCAAAAGATCAGCTCTTTCTGAACCATCTTCCATGCCTGCCCTTATCTGTTCTAGTTTGTAGGCCCTGAGACTAAAGCCTCTCTGCAACTCCTGTATTACGCATGCCTGTGTGATTTAGGTGATTTGAAACTGTCACACAGGCTCTTCTCCTATGACAACTTGCAATTAATGTTGACATAAATAACTCTAGCTTAGTTATTTTTAATTATGAATCATCTGAATTTGGTTCTGTCTCTCATTTGAATAGAAAGGAAATAACAACTCCAGTACTCATCTGCAGTAGCAACAAATGAACAGTGCTATTTGAACAGAGACCAAAAAAGATAACTTGCGCAACTATTTCCTTTAGTACTGTCATTGCCTTTGACTCCTTCCCATGTTGGGACTGCAGTCTGTTTCTATACTGCATCGGGGTTATGTGGTCCCATGAGTCCCAACATGCAACATGAAGACCCAAGAACCGCATGATCACTTTTCACTTGAAGGCACACCAAATCTACACAGCGAGTCCAGAAACACTACAAATCCCATCTTCTTTCTAGCAGTCAACCACTTTTAGGTCACCTAGCAGTGATTATCCTGCAAGGACAGCTTGGATAAATAGACTTCTAGGATAGCTGAAAAATACCTGCATCAGGTAAGAAACACAAGGAGTACCCATATTTTCACAGCAGGAATACCAGGAAGGTCACCTTGGGTTCTTCAAAAGGAAAGAGCAAACAGTGAATCAGGCCTTCAGCAAAGCTTCCTGGCCAGAGCATATATCTTGTCACCAAGTTCACAGAACTGAACAAGACCAGGTACAGGCACAAGTACACACCAGCACTTTTTAGAAAGATTTAAACATGTCTTGCTCTGATATTCAAACCTATGGAGCATGTGGCTCCAAGACAACTTCAGAGAGTCTCTCACTGAATGCCTCTCTCACCTGAGTTGACAAGAACTCCTTCAACAGTCACAGCTTGGAACAAGTGGTCCGAGAACAGAAGGGAATTTTACACTCTCTGCACTTAGTTACAGCTACCAAAACCAAGAGTGTTTCTCTTTCCTTCATAACTTTCTTATTTACTTCACTCAACAAAAAAAGTTTACTAGTTACAAAATGAGTGAAATTCTCAAGATTCTCATTAAGTCTTTGTGATTTGGAAAATAATTCTGACTAAAGCAATGCATCTAATTTTCAATAAAAAAGAAGGATTTTGGATAGGATAAATCACATTTGAAGAAAAAAAAAATTCCTTAGTGAGTTGGCTTTTTTTTTTTTTTTTTTTTGTACAAAACACAGATCAAAGCCATTTATGTTCTCTTGGATAGCATAATTTTCATATAAATGCATGTCCTATCTCCATGTTTATGTATTTCACCTAAGTTGCTTCGTAGGCATCATTACCACACCAGCCAACTCATTCACGAGACAAAAGCAACCTGTTTGCAAAAGCTCTTCAATCACATGTCTTATCCACATGTCTCTTTACCACAACATCATTTTGTAAGTACTTAAAATATCTCTCTATCCCTAAGAGTTCATACCCAAAGGCCTCAGAAACTACTGGCCGCTTATTTTCCATTAGCTTCAGAGAGCTTTAAATAAGCTTGAGATCTCTCTGAAGTAACTCTTTTCCAGAAGTATTTCACTTTATAGTAAAAATGTACAATGTAAACGGAATCTCAGAAGTGGAAATTTTGCTTATCTTCAACTTTCACTTCTCTCCCAGAAGGTATAAAAGAAGCAGTATTGTATCCATGATTCACACTTATTTTCTGAACATTTGGATTTTATCTTTCCCAAGAGAGAATATTTGTGTGGCTATTTTTAGCAGAATTACATCTTATTAGCAGAATTACTCACTTCTTTCATTTGCTTCCTCTCAGACACTGAAAGACGATGCAGACTTAGTATCCTGCTCGTAGCAATACACTATCTTCACTATTTGGTTATCAAATGAGGTTGATGCATTTTGCTCTGACGAAGTTTCAACCATGATTTCAAAGTCATTTTCCAAATAACATGTTCTCAAAAGCAGCTCTTCTTTGCAATAACTCTGTTTTGACAATCAGCACTTTCCAATCCTTCAAGAAATCTTGGAAAGTTTCCTGGTAACTTAAGTCTTTTCTCTCCCTTCCTTCTTCAAATATAAAATTCCTCAGATGTTAGAGTTTCGAGAAGAGCACTACACTGGGAAGAACAACCTTTGTTACCATCAAAGACACCAAACTGGGTTACATTTCCCACTTACCCATCTTAGCAATCCAACTTGTAATACCCTATGGGAACAACAAACTCTTTTCATTGCCCCAGTTCTCTTTGAAATCTTAGCTTATACATTCAGGCAAGATAAAAGCACATAGACAGATGGATGCGGACATGTTCGTTAGGAAAAAAATCCATGTAATCCCTTTCTTCTCCAAAACATACATTACAATGTGTTGACTATCTGCAGAAACATCCTAAAAGAAATATGAATACAGCACAATAGAGTGAGTTTATTTTTCTTTTCCATGTCAATGTGAAATGAGTTTACATGATGCAGTATTCTACCAGCAGAAGAACTGTGTCAGGAGGGTGTTAATGCCATTTACGTATCCATTTGAAACTTCTAATGAAAACGGTTTAGGAAACAAATGGCTAATTATGTTCTACATGAAAAATAATTAAACATTCAGAACATGATATTCAGCAAAGCTGGAGATTAGTAATTAAATATGATATCCAATTTTATGTAAAAGGATAGATTAAGCCATTCCAGGGGAAAAAAAAAAAAAAATGAAAAGAAACTATACATCATCCATGGGGTAGAAAGCTGCTCACAGTAAGGAATTTATCAGCAAAAATATTATGTCTGGAATAGCTCCAGAGATTCATGATACTTGCACTTGTATTATTTCATGTACACTACTTGATATACTTGACTACTAAATTCATTCACTTAATATTCAGAGTTCCTAATCTTCACAACCATAATGTACTGTAAGACTGTAACCCACCTTCCTGAATGAAGCAAAAATATGCCAGAGCAGGAAAAAAGAATAGCTCGCTTGTCCGCATTAGGACACATCTGCACTGCACGAGGCAGTGGAACACAAGGATGTGTCAAGCGCCGCGGTGCCCAGCGAGAGCAGCGCAGCTGCACTGCAACGTTGCTCTGGCTGCAATGAACAACTCTGCTAATGCACCCATACCCTTTTGAGACTGGAGTCTCCTCTTCCAGCCTGCACTCACTCCTCTCCAGAGAGCACAGCCAAAGAGCCAAGACTGTGAGAAGCATCTGTACTGGGCTCAGTCAGGAGTATCTCTGAATATAAGCGAGATATTGTTCCTGGTTTCTAATAGTCTCTACTTCCTAGTTTTTACAATCCCAAAGTTATTTTTACATAGCTCTGAAACCCTGCACAGAGCTCTCAGGAGGACTAACCTTGGGATCCACTGGCACTTCATGTGTAAGTTCTTACTACCTGAACTAAACAGCTGACACAGCCATATGGTTCTAAGATCACCAACTCCTATGTGAAGTGACCTAACCATCACAGACAGGAAAAACATGTCACACCAAAGGGACATGGCTTACACTTCGTTTAGCTCAAAAAAACAGCATCAGTATTTTGTTCAAATTTCCTATTTCCAAATGCATTAAAGAAAACACATTTTGCATACTGTGGGCAGAAATGTTTGTCTTTTTGGCCTGCATTTCCAGAGGAGACTAAGGCTTCCTCTGTATTTTTATACTACTTAGCTGTCACAGTCTGAATAATAATTATTAGACTATAAATGTTCCCAAAGAAGGATAAGTGAAAGGAAATAGTGGTGGGCAATCTCTGGCGGGAGGCAACGGCTAGGCCAGCAATGCGCTCCGCGTGCTGCTGCGGCGCGCGGCTCGACGACACTGTTAGTCACCATTTGTTCTCCTCTGCCACTTCCAGAATTTTTCGGTAGAACACACAGTGAATGAGTTAAGTTCAGAATGGTACCTAATTGTTTTCATCATTAATCATGGTTATATAAGTATGACCTGAGAGATATGGAGTAGTAATTATTTTCTCCCCTCTCCTTTTCCTATTAATATATCTTTCAAATGTATTTATAAATTATGGACTTATCAGATGGCTTCTTAAATGTGATTTCTGTTTTCTTTTGTAAAATTTTATATTTATATTAAAAATATTATATTAAATTAAAAATGAAATACAAGTAGTTTAACCATACAATCCTAAATGTTACTACTGGGAAAGGCCTTCATTTTGTCACCTGTTCCAATTCTCTTCTGGTGAAGAACAGAATATTAGAGTGATTTATTTTAATCCAGTAACAATCGCAGAATGTATCCCCAGTAGGCAATGTTGTTACATACATGATCATCTCCATATAAAACCTAGACAAAAAAGTTTTTCTGAAGATTAAGGGAGAAGTAGCCTCAGGAAAGAGTAACCTGGTTGTGTTAGATACCATATGTTGTGTCAGATTCCACAGAACAGTCCATCTGGCAGCGTGCAGGCTGGGCTCCACAACAGGCAGTTTCTATTTGGTCCTCCACCTTTTCTAAGTGGCCACAACCATTTCAACAATGAATGTCCAAGCCCAGAGAATCTGGGCCAGTGATGCATTTGGGAAGGAGAGATTAGGACTAGGCCTTTGCCTTAGCAAGCAAGATCAAGATTCCAACACAGAGTTAAGGACAGTCATTGAACATGGAAAAGAGGTCACAAAGTCTATGATCCAAATCCCCCAGCTCCAGACATAGGCTGCCCTGATGAAGACTATTCTTGCTGATTACAATCTAATTCCCTGTATCTCTGTGATCCTCATATGACTGACTGAAAGTCACTGAGATCTTGGTTGTCAGCAGAAAACCTCTAAAGACTTTCTGAATAGCTTTTTTGCTCCCTCTATCACTCATATGTAACAGAAAAACAATTTTTCCTCAATATTTCCTTTCCAGCTCCATGAAAGAGCATATTAGCTGTGACAGAAATGTGGGTAGTACTCACTGAACTCTTTGCTAGTTTTGGTAGGCTACAGAACAAGACATTGCTGAAAAGGGGAAGACTTCAGCCCTTAAACTCATAGTGGTAATACTTTTATACCCAAAATAAGCATAACTGATCTTTGAGTAAAAAATTCACAAAAACATTTATAGGGAATCAAGTGAAAATCACATTAAGTAGACAGTGGGGAAATCTTCAGCCGAGCTGTTTAGACTTGGAGTAAAAAGGTCAAACTCTGATAAAACTTGTTCCTTTGAGAAGTCTAAAACATTTTGTAATCTTTGAAGTTACCAGGCGTCAGTGATCATACAGAGTTCCCAGGTTCTGTGAAAAGAGATCATGAAGAATGTGGCTTGCAGAAGGAAATGGACACCATTTCCTCCATATACTCACTGAGCTACAGGGGAGAAGGGGAAATTAAGCAGCTTGGTGCTGCCCTGTCTACTCTGGGTTTCTTCCAGACAAATATTATACAGTCTGTTTGTCAGGCAGCACCACGTAGAACCCCAGAAAGACACTGGGGCCCTGTGATGCCATGACTGATTGAATCAATGTGATTTCATTCCATTAGACTACTCCCAACTTTTAGCACCATTTTTAGGATGAGTGAAAAAGGGAAGTGAGGGAAAGATGATGCCTCCTTAAAATTGATTGAAAGCCTAGAACTAGCTAACTAACAGTAACTTTCCAGGTTGAATGAAAAGCACACCAGGAATAGAAATGTAGCATTTCTCAACCTGCATTTGCTCGCTGGCCCAGATATCCAGCTTCTAATGCTGTCCATAAGGGGGTGGGTACTAACAGAGGTTGTAAAGTCAAGGACTGAATTAGGTATGTCAAGTAATTCTGTTTCCATTTATCAATGTGACTAGTAGCAATCAAGGAATTTTGTTAAAAACTTCAATGATTTTTATCTTGACAGTGCCTCTGTAAAAACTAAGTGGAATCCCTATTAATTATTTATCGCCTTTAAAGTGCACTCAATAGCTTTGCTGAAAATTACCACGCTTTTATTTATAGAACACTGGCACATGTATAGATAGGCTCAAAATTCATTATTTATATACTGCTAGGTTTATTTTAGGAATCAAGTTCAGTAATTAGTATCATGTACAATGATGAACCCATTCAGCTTTAGTGGAGTGAGCACACAATGAAAAAACAAATGCTACACAGAAAGTTCTTGTAAATTTGGAAAGGAGACAACTCATCACCCCATCAGTTACCAAAGAAATGTCTCTAGCAGGGATCTTAATGTTGATGGAAATAATACTAGTAGGTCTGCTTTCATCATTCCTGGTTTTCTAGTCAGTGCTTAGTCTTTAATCTTTAGTTTTAGCATTTTAGTCAGCATTAGTTACTCAGTATTACCTAGTTGTTTTAAAAGAGGCAGAGCAGAGCAGAAAACAGCATGCATGAAATAGAGTGGACCTATTTCTGTACTCAAAAGTCCTGACTCCTAACAGTGCACAAGGTTAGCAACATGGGAACTTATGCATGAAGCTTTTTTTTTTTCTAACTCACTGCAAAAATGCAACCCTTCTCCACATCAGTGAAACGAATGAGCTCTTTTAAAAGGATTTTTGATGTAGTTAACATTCTGAAAAATCCCAAACAACTGATGCCCTACCTTGACAGGAAATATTGAAATTGGCCTGCAAAACACAAACCTTAGACTTTCAAAGATTTATAGAGAAAAAGCTTATAGCTATAATCCTGTGGCCTCGTACCTAGCAAGACTCAATGCAGTCCACTTTCATCATGTAAGTAATATACCTTGAATATTTCATGCACGTAATCTCAGGTGAGTGAGTAGCTTTCCGTGGATAGCATAATTTGCTCATAATCTCAGTGCCTCGTGTTCCATTTAAAGCTAAGTGCCACCATTTTAAAACTGGCCCCATACAAACGACTCAGTCTAGTCAAGAATGATTACATCTTACAAAACCCTCAACTTCACCCTTACTGCCACCCATCTTTATTGCCAGGATGAACCATTTAACCCAATGAAAACACTCGAACAAAGCTAGGCAATGGGCCCTACTAAACATTTAGCACTGTGTAATTTTTAGTCACTAAGGGAGAGCCAGGAGAGCAAGCAAGAAGCTGCGCTGTGACATATGAGGTGTGCTGTGTTTAGGGAGGCTAACAACATTAACCTTCAAGGAAGAAAAGCCAGGCCTAGTGCTTTAAAAATTACTGGGACCAATCTTTCACCATGACAAGCATTAGTAATGAATAATTAAGCATTTAATATAATGTTGCTTTGGTGAAAAATGATAATTTTACAATTGATGGTCCCTAAACCTATTCAGCATTATTATGATGGAATAAAAGAAGGGAGAGAGCCTTGATGAAATGCATGTTTTTCAGTGGCTTTTTTTCTTTTTTTTTCTTTTTTTTCCTGATGGTTGGACTGAAACAGTTACAGTTATTAGGTTCAAAATCTTCTCAGAGCTAAACAGTGGCCCTGCTGAGAGAATTTCATGAAAAATTTAAAAAGGAAAATTCAGCCTGGAACAGTCTCACGTCTCATGCTAACTCGCCTGAGGTCGAATTGTGTTTTTCCCTCTAATTTTCAGCTAATGTCAGGGAAATAAATCATTCAGCAGATGCAAATGCTGAAACCCTCCAAAATGAAACTTCTAACAACTTGACTTGGGAACCTATTTTGATTAAGTAATACAGTTATTTAAAACAATTTAACAGATGTTTAGCTTCCCTTAATGAAATGTTCATTGCAAAAGAAATATTTGAGTAGAATTTCTTTCAACTGTACTCTATCACCTCTTTTTCCTGTTAATAAAACTTAAGTAAGAACGAAGCTGCCGTGACTCACTGCCATCTTTCTTCCCCAGAACCTGCTGCTGTTAGCAAGAATTTTAAGTTATAGATTATCTATAACAAAAAAATAAATCTTGGTGAGTTTCATTAAGAGAGAGTGGGTTTGGTCATCCTATATCAGACCATTGGTTCAAACACAACTCTCTGCAATCCACTAATATCATAAGGAAGGGTTAAATAACTAATACTTACACCATCAAGAAGAAGCAAAAGAAATGTTTTCACACTCTTTTTTTTAGCAGCAGTCTTTACAGATAGGTATGGCAGTTGTATACATTCAGCATATATTTGGTTTGGCTTGCCCATTAACAGACAGACACTGTGAGTTTTCAGCGTTTCATGAATTATCCTTCAGAAATGAAAAGCTAAAGAAAATATATATATATATATATCTAACCATTTGTAAGAGGATTTAGTGTGTTTTCCATCCAAAAGGGCTGATTATTTTCCTAACCTTGGTAAAAATTGAATTCATCCATGGTGAATCTTTCTTTTTGATTCTAAAAACTGCTGTGGCAGTAGGGTGTGAGGGTAGGCCTGTGGAAGGTACCAAACTCTCAGAAATAGGTACAAATCAAGAAAGATAATACAGTTGAAAGTATTCTCCTGCTTAAATGCAGATTACAGCAGTTATGTATAAAAGACTGCCACGTGATTGTAACAGCTTCTTTTCCCAGGGTTTAAAAGCATCAGCTACCAGGAAATTTAGAGGATTGCCATTGCTGTTGTCTGACATTGAATAGTTTTTAACTGAATGAGCAATCACGGGCTTCTAGAAAGAGATGAACCACAGTGTCTTCCAGAAAGGCTTTTAGCTGTTAAAAAAACAATCTGAAGTATCCAGAGCTGGAGCATTATGAGCCCCTGAACTCTAGCATTTTTCCTTTCTTTCAATAGCATATTTCTGGCATTAGGAAAAAAATAATAATGTGCAGGAGCGGGTTGTTCATCTCTGAAACCCTGCTTTCTTGAGAAGCAGACACAGTAACTCCACAGTGATTTTAAGGAGAACTTAACTATTCTTGTTCCATGTTGCACACTGAGAAACTCAGAGGACGAGCTTGGGGTTAAGCTACCAAGAGGCACAGTCAAACGTGTTGCTTCATCTCCTCCTAGTCTTCCCTTCCTGCTGTCTGCTCTGAGTCTTTCTTTCTCATCAGACCTCAGCTGTGTCCTTTCTTCACAGTTTATCGTTCACCATTTCAAGCACGCACCTTGAAAAGGTGCATCCTAGGACTGATTCTGACTACATCAATTCAGAGCCTAATGATTTATGAATTTAAGAGAATTAATGCAATCTTTAATTTCACTACAGAGAAGCTGACAAATCACTTCAGTCACTGCTACAAAACAACAAGTCATGACCACGTTTCTTTCCCCCAAACCAGGAAGTCAAACAGAATAGAACAGATTGGAGCTAATGGTTGGAGCGTAGGCTCCTGCATGTTTCTCTTCAGGTTTGTTTTTTCATAGTTTGATATTTTTTCCTAATCATATATAATATCTTTTCTGACATAACTCTGTAACCTCTGATATATCTAAAGTGAAAAAAGTCATCCTTTTCTCTGATCACAGTTATGAGATTGAAACCAGACAATCAGCATATCACTTTTTTTTATATATATATTTTCACTAATATATAAACATTTTGATGACGTTTTCCACTACCTTTTAATTAAAAAGAAAAACAGAATATTTTTAGGGCTATCTGCTGGGGTTTATATCCAGCAGGCACCAGTTAAATCTGGGGCTTTGTTTTGTTTTGTTCTTTTCTTAACATGTTAGTTGCTTTGTGGTATTTCTACATTTCTTAAGACAACGGATTGAAATATATACCCATAAGCAAATATTAGTTTCAATAAAAATAACAGGTTATTTCTCAATCACTAATTTATTACTTGTTCCCAATCTCATCTTTACACTGTTAGGAAACCACCAGTCACCAGGGTGTAGGGATTAGACTTTGCGGAGGCCCTTATCTCATGTGAATTTATTTAACGTTTCTAAACATGGGGGGATGACAAGTACCTTCAAGCTCATTTTTTTCTGTTTTATGAATTGTTCAGTTATGAGTCAGGCCAGTTCATAAAGTTTTGCAGGCACACTAGAGACAAGATCTATCAGCTCAGATACAGATCATGGTAAAACGTTCCTGCTCCTGGCTGGCTGAGCAAGACACCTGCAAAGACTAGAGACATGGTGTCAGCAGCTTCAGAATCCTGCATCTCTCCATGTTCAGATACACTAACATTTTCTTTAAAAGGTGATATACAAGAACACAGGAATACTGTATTCCATCAGAAATTTTATGGTCTTTAGTGGAAATGGTGTGCTTTATTCAGCTCTCTGCTCTGGATCTCAGCTTAAAATGGCCATAGTGTCTTTCATATGAATTAATTAAGATCTTACGTGCTAGTTTTGGAATAGAGAATACTTCAAGATGGGATTTATTGTGGGAAGTTATCTGTCTTCTATAAGGGAAAGCTCTGTCGATAACCACTGAGTTTGCCTAATGCCAAATAGAAAGGGAGCCCACGTCTATGGACATTACATAGTGTCTATCTTCCCTAATTGATAAATAATACTGGAAAGCACAGCAAACTTCCAGGAAGGAAGGAGGAAGCCTACTTTGTCCATACAGAGATGTTAACTAGTACTAATATTATACAGTAAGTATATAAATAACATTGTAACACATATTGAATCTAGAGAAAAACCTGCTGTTCAATTTTAATGTGAGTTCTAGGCCTTGGGCAGACCAGGAATTTGCAGTCAGCATTCAGCAACTGTCTTTGAATTCAGTATTTTGCTATGAGTGTCAAAAAAACGCCCAGGTCTCAAGACCTAAGCAGGAGCATCTCCCAGCTCTACGGTGAGATCAGGGGTGTTATATGTTTTCAAAACTTTCCTCTCTGGAAACATCTTCACAAACCCTGGCAAAGAAATGCACCTCAGAATTAATTCTTATTAATCCAATGCATAAATCCACAGAGGATAACTGAAGAAAGAGAGGTTATTAGAGTGCTTCCGGGATGTACAGAATGATCTACAAAATCTACATAGCACCAGCAAGTTCAAAGAACAATATATAGGTGAAAAACTAGCATAGACAATAGAAAATAAGAAGGGAGATAATCTCATATAAATGCAAGCCAAAACCATTAGAACCTATTGCTTGAAATTTAGAAAACCTGGCAGGTGATATATGAAAATTTGACTGAGTTTCAACCCAGCCCAAACCTTGGGCTCTTGGAACACCAGCCTGCCTCATTGCTGGGAGAGAAAAGCCTGGTGTTCTCGATGCACAAAACACAAAGGATTCCTTTTGTATTTATAAGCTGTGCCAAAATTTGTTGCCATTATGCATTGTCCCATCCATTTACAGAAAGATCTACTCCGTCACAAAGTCAGATCCAACACCAGATTACAAACATGACTTAGTTGCAGTCTGCCCTTCTTCCTTCTCCTGTATTTATAATATTTCTTCCCCATCAAGATTCATTTTTTTCCTCTCCCCCAAAAATTTGCTTTTAGAAATGCTACTGTACAAGGCATGCAATTTCGCTAAAGGAAAGGTTAGACTAGTGGATACAATTTTGCACCTCCAAGACCCGCATTTTGGTCTTAGTCAAACCACAACCTTATTGTGTGGCCTTACCAACTAGTTTAATCTTTTTCCTGTCAGCAAAATGAGAAAAGACATTACATACCCTACATAAGGCTACCTTACATAAAGCTGTTTTACCAGTTCCAGAGGATCAAAGCCAGTAACAATCACAGAGAGATTAGACACTTTGGTAAATACAAGTGTAACAGAATCTAACAGTGAAATGTGGCTCTTTGGTCCAATGAGGATATATAGCCTATTTTTCTTATACACACTTATATGTATAGACATGTATATATAAAAAGAGTATGAAACAGCAAATTCTAATATATAGCTTTAACACAAATTATAATCTTTTCAATTGATTTCCTTTGTTAAGTTGGCCATAATAGATCCAATACATGGACAAAAGGATCCAAGGAACAGCCACCAAGGGTACACCCAGTGTGCATGATTCACTGTGTTCACTGAAGCAAAGCAGCATGAGTTCGAGCGTCTTTTCATTTCATCTACCCAATTTTCACTATAGATTTTATCAGATGTCCATACCTTTGGCAATAGGACCTGACGGAATTGCAGAAGGTATTTGAGAAAGAGTTCCCTTCACCTAAATGTGAGGGGGAGACAAAAACAGAGGTCTTTGGTGGTCTAAGTATATGTGAAACTGGGTGCATTGTAGAATGTGCTTAGATTTCACAGGACAAAAGACTTCTGCCTCAATACTGGGACCATCCAACCCTGAAATCCCTATGGATGAATCAATACCTTGATGTGTAGCCATGACAACCGTGGAGATCAACTAGGCTCAGCGCACACACTATTCACAGTATTGATTTTTCAGCATGGGACAATAGTGCTCTCAGTGCCTGAATATGGATGAGCAGCAGCTAGTTGAGACAGGCTCCTCCTGCAAAGACTGAAGAGCTGCTGTAAGCAGAGAAAAGCACTTCAAGGAATTTCACAGCACTATAGCAGGGTGCTGGTCTCTGATCATTAGGACAGACTGAAGCCTATGTGTGTATTGCTCGTAGGCCTGGGTTTCTGAATAGCTGGTTAGCCATGATCAGGAACAAATTCCCTTTGCTACTCCCTTTTGTTAGAAACAAGTATCACTGAGATGCTGCGTACACTTATGACCAGGGTTTGGGACTACAACTCTGAACAGCTTAAAAAAGAAGCTACGGTCCTTAAAGCAAAATATTGTAAAATGTCACCAGGAGTTTGGAACAACAGTGCATCTGCTCAGCACAAGCAACAGAAATATGTCATTGCAGTGATCTGACCTATTCTATCCACCATATACAGAGGCTACATTCAGACAATTCATGCCTGTGAAGTTCTCGAAAACAGAAAGCATGGTTATGATCTCGGGCCACCTGGAATGCTACACTAATGCAGTTAGCCACAACCACGGTCAGTGATCGCGGCCTCTTGCAGTCAGCTTCAGTTGGAACAGCAGTGAATTCAAATGGCTCAGGAAGAAAAAAGCACTCAGGAATCTGCAACACATTTCCAGAAAAGCCCATAATGATTTAACTTTGACATTTTCAGAGTGAGTATTTAATTTTAACAAGTTTTTAAAAAATCACAGGTGCAAAGAAGGAGAAAGAAAAGCTGGTTGAAAAAAAAAAAAACTTCAAGATTTGAGAGGTTTGTTTTTCACAACATTGTGACGGTTCTCTGCTTCCATCAAAAAAAATTCAAAATTTATTACGAAAATGTTAACCAGGATGCAGTAAGTTTCAACTGAGACTACCACAGTGCTTCAGAGAAGCAAATAAGCAAATTCAATGACCTCCCAGGCACTTTATCAAAGGCCTAAAATTCCTACCTAAACCTGTGGCAATACCTACCAGAGACTGGGTTTTATAACATCATGCTGAAGGCTCATACTGGCTGACCCAAAGCTGGCAATGAATGTGCACACAGTTATTTCAGGGCTCAAAGCCCACAAACACAGGGAGCCAAGCCTGCTGAGGGCTTTTCCATGATGCCTAGTGGGAGCAGTTCCTGGAATAGTCAATGCCCAGAAACACAGTTTGGTTTCTCCAAGAAAAGAGGGTGATCCACTCCAAGCATCATCTCAGGAGCGAGCAACAGTGCAGACAATCTCAAGACAGGAACTTGGGCCAAAAGCCATCTAGGGAGCTAACATATTTGACATCAAAAATATCCCGTTTGCTAATCAAAGCTTTCAGCTGAACACTTCTGACTACAAGTGTTCAAGTGTTGATTTGTCAAGAACTTGACATTTTCTGTAAGAACATTCTATTCCATTCAGAAGAAAAATATACTTAAATGTTTATTCCTTAATTTTAGAGCTATGCAATCACTATGGCTACAGACACCATATTAAAAACCCAAATAAGATACAGCTAACATCATATGGCAAAAATTCCTGTGGGATTAATATAGCAAGGAATTCCACCAGTCTTATCACATTACTCAAGGAAGATTACATTTTGAACCTGTAGAAAACTTTTTTTTGCTATCTTCAACTCAGCTTGATTTCATCTTTTTTCCTTTTTTTTTCTTTCTTTTTTTGTTGGAGACACCTCTTTGTCGGAATATAACTTCAGAAAAAAGGCATGTAGAAGAGATTCACAGAATATGTTTGTAGTCATTTGCTGTTTATACCAGTCATCAATATCTCTTTCAAGAAATATGGCACTGAGAGTTACTACAAAGCTATTACAAATAAGCAAATGAACTTCTAGTGAGTCAGCAAAAGTTAAAAAAATAGCAGTGTGCCCAGTTATGCTAAGGATATAGGAAATATTTACACTGGTTATTTCCTCTCCAAAGCTATGCTGGTTTGTTCTGTTGCAAGTCTGCAGCTGATCTTCACTGATGTTAATATCATTATGGCTCCCTTTTTTGCTTATGGAGTTATGCCAGTTTGTAGCAAGAAGGAATTTGATCAAGCTATTTTGTGGAAAATAGCACTCAATTACCAAGCACAAGGATTTCTACAGTCACGTTCAGATAAAACTATGAATTCCATTTCACCAAGTGCTTGTACGCTAGCACCTTAATTCTGTATGGAAAGAGCAGCAGGAACATCAGTACTTGCTACTGTGACTAACAGAACTTCAGCTACACCTGCTGACCCTCATTCAGCAGGCCACGAGAGGTGCACCTTCCACCATCTTTGCTCACTCATTGCCGAAATACAGACTGACATTTCCCATCCTCCCTTATCTACTAACCTGAGCCCCTGCAGCACCATCCACTGGCATCCACTGGCAGTAAGAACTGCATGGAGCACCTAAAGATATACATTTAAAGGTAAGCAAGACCTCTTTGTTGTCTATTTAGTGATATCTCACAGCATGAAGCTAAATAGATAGCGATTACATTTTGATAATATGGAGTATAATCTGGGTAAACAATACTCAGCAAATAAACATGTTAGTGTTATTATTGTGGTGAAAAAAAATCATGCCTATCTAGCATTAGAAACATTACGTGAGGCAAAACAGTTTTGCAAAAGTATTTCCATATTCCACATCATGCAATAATGAACTGTGATTGCAATCTTTGGTAAATGAACTTGCTCAGCTTCAGCACATGCCTCATAATGCACCTGAGATAACTGTTAATGGTGCATGACATTTATGCACCTGTTCCTCTTTCTGCTGATCTATATTCCTTTACTGAAAATAATGTGGTCTTGTTTCTAATTGCATGCATCTGCCCACAGTTCAAAGACCCTATTCTTTCTCATTAATAGGTAACTAATTATTTAAAGAACCTGTCTGTGCAATTCATGAATTCTCTGTAACATTACGATCTCTGAATATACCTATGTCAGAATGTAAAGATTTTATGTAAAGATCTGTATATTACCTTCTATTTTCCATGTTGAACATTTTTCAAGAGTAGCAGACAACAGAAGTAGAGTAGTAGAACTAACAGAAGAGGGTTATATCTTCTTAAGGCAAGAAGACAACTGCCACTAAGGAGAACAGGTCTCTTCAGGATATGGACATGATTGCAACCATCACACTCAGCAGTGACTGTGATGACCTTCTAGAAACTGATATCAGGGGTACCTGACAAAGTCTGGAGACTTGCCCAAGGGCAGAAACATCTGTATTCCTTCCCCTGTTTTCAGCTAAAACCATAGGGAAACTGTCTGCACTAAAAACCTGGTGAAATAAAAGGAGGAAACACTGACTGAAACAGATGGTTTTCCCACAACTTCCAGCAGAAGAGTTAACTAGAACAAGAAAGTTCATTGTTTTTTTCTAATGCAATACGGACTCCTGTATTTCATTGCTGAGAAAATACACTTATGATTGGAAACTGCTCCAGTTTGCGTTCTGTTCTTTTATGTTTTGCTTCGCATACCATGCTCTATTTATTTAACACCAAAGCAAGACTCAATGTAGAGACTGTGGGTAAGCATGTTTGAGATGTCTTCTCAACCCAAAGGCCAAACACAAGGGACAGTATCACACTCCTGCTGGGTTTAACTCAGAGGAAGTACTTAAAGAGACTATTTCTCTTCATACACTTATCAATATGATGAACATTTTTGCAGCAAGACAAGAGATCAATCTGTGATTTCAGGCTTTTTCTCCAGAATGTCCACCAGTGTTTCCCAGGCTGTATTTGTGTTTGTTAAACTTTTTGTCTCAGAAGTACGTGGCAATTCTTCTGATTAAACAGCACCCTAAATATATATTGTTCCTCAAATATATATACAACACCTCAAATATATATACTGCAGTTAGTCAAGACACATTTTTTCAGCAATTTGAAGCATAAAATTGACACTGAAAATTTTTACTGAAAAGTTCCTAAAAACTCATAAAAACATGTATCAAGTCCTGCAAATTATTTACTGTTTGTATAAAATCCACATTCACAGTTTGAGGGAGTCAGAACAAAATAAATTTACACAGGACAGAATACTAAATTAGAACTTGAAGTAATAACTATAACTAATGTAATTTCCAGGATATTGTAATGGCTGTAAAGCCCACTCTACTTAATACTCTTTATAATGCCTAATACACCTTTTACTGCAGACATTATACCTCCTGTGATGGTCAGTGAAGGCTTCTAAGTCCTTTTATCAGTGAATTTAGATAGATCTATTAGTTCGGCAACTAAATATTGATGCAAAACAGAATCAGTAATAAAGTGGGAAACTGAGGGACTGACTTGTGGCACATGTTTGCAGATGGAAAATAAAGAACCATTCTGTAAAAGCATTTGAGTCACATGTTTCTATCCTGTGAGATAGCAACCATTAGCTCAGAAGAATTAGTGACTTGCAAACTAATTTGTTTAATTCAATTAGTCTACAAGAGCACTGATGAGGGCTAAATTCTATGCAGTGGTTACAAAAGGACTTTTGTGTAGATGAATAGTTAACTGTCAACACTGAGGAAAAAGTTTTCATAGATGTGTAAGTAAACTCACCATTTCGCCTTTGTAGCAAAAGATGCCTTGAGGGTACTTTCCTAGCATCACCCAGCAATGAAGACACAAGAACCTGTTACAGGTGAGAAAGCATATACAGTTTAGTGAGAGGAATGTTTCTTTAAATGATTCCCTGTTTATTATCTCAATTTAAGAGCTCTTTGCCCCTTTTACTGGCTGCAAGGAAGGATGATGCATTTGCAAAAATAACTTACATATTTTCCAAGCTGAATTGAACCTTCTCAGTTTGTCGATATACATTATAGTCACTTTGAAAACTCAAGACAGACATCAGCCTGCATTTTTCTAGTTTTAATCCAATACGACCTTTGTAGGGTCTGTGTTGTTCTGATATCCTGTGCACTCACCTTTTCAGCCTTTAATTAGGAAAAAAAAAAAAAAGTTACAGAGATAAATTGGAAATAGTAAAATAAACAAAGATAATCTTTGCAATTGGAATCAGGTGTCCCAGCTATTTGGTAAGATTTTCAGGCTTAAAAGGTATTATTTGTTGTTACCCCACATATCAGAGACATAATTAGAATAGGCATATATTTAATAGGGGAATCTAACCCTTCCTGTTCCATCAGCCTTCAAGCTGTATAGACTTCTGGTATATGCCAGTAAAAAGTTATTTTAAAGAATACCTGTGATAGAAGTCTATGATAAAACACTCAGTAGATGCAGACCAGTAATAAGCCATCAGGTACATCTTCAGAAAAACTGCTGAACCTTGGAAAATTATGAAAATTAAGTCAATTTCTTGACTAATTTCAGTTCTACCAGGATGTAACTCTGGATGTAACTCTAACCACAGCACTAGGGAAAAAAAAAAAAAAAGAAGAAGAAATGGCGTGACAGATGAGAAAGAAAACTTAGGTCTGCTTAGTTCCTTTAGCCCAGATTGCCTTCCTCTTCCAGTAAATTTCTTCTTTCTATTAAGAACTGTAGATTTTGCTCCCTGAACTAGTGAAAATTAAGACAAATTCATATATTACCTAACCCACTTTTTATTAGTTGATTATCCCTCTGCTGATATTCCTTAGTTTAAAATTTTCCAAGAAAGATTATACAATAAGGGGTCTTTGAGGTGATTTGACATCAGCTCTTGGAATCAGTAGTTTAAAAAGTTACAAATAAAAACAAAGTATTTTTCATTTTAAAATATACAAAGTAATGTACTGTATCATATCGATATGTGTAATCCTCTGAGTAAGTAGTGAAAACACCCATCAATTTATATACAAATATCTATGTCTACAGCACGCTGTTCATTACTGAAATTTTAAATTTACATTTACAGTTAATGAATGTTAATTGCCAAGATGTTGGATATTGACTCAGATTTTGGTCCAGGAATTGTGAATCAAATATATGCGGGAGTCCCTCCAGCCACACAGTCAAAGAGAACAAAGGAGTCACTAGGCTAAACATGACAGATGGCAGAAATAACGAATGGTGGAATAGTTGAGCAGAGAGACAAAATATCCCTAGGCCTGCCTTCTGCCATGACATCTCCCAAGTCTGTTGTACCTGGACTTCAATCAATCTAATGGCACTCCACTGATTTAGATGGAGAATGCAGGAGTAAATGAGGCCCTGAGGTCATGCTGGGGTATCTTCCTAGCAGTGAAATATCCAGGGCAAGGACTGGTCTGGTAAAAAAACAAGTCCACACGGATTACAGAAATGCTCCTTACTTTTAAAAACACATTTTGGAAGTGACGTTATTCTATGACTTAAGAAATAAAAAGCACAACATAAGGTAAAAAACTGGTTTCCATCCAAACTAAAATGGTAAAAATATGTAACAGCTTGGGTTTGAAAGGATGTCCATCTGTCAGTAAACTAGTGATCACAGCACATCCACAATGACTTAACAAATTAACGACCAAAAAAATTACTGCCCACACTCATGGCTCAATGAATATTCAACGCATTGTTTTGTTTTACCGTGACGGCAATTTGAGGGGTTAAATGTTTTTTTCTCTATTTTAAAATCTCTTTAAACTTCCAAAATCTTATGGAAAAGTGTAATTGAAAAATGTTCTTACAGACGAATCCCAACTCAATTGGAGGCTCCTGAGTAAACTCTGCCTGGCCCTCACAGCGCCTGGGGCCCGTCCGGATCCTGAACCCACGCACCCGGCCCCAGGTTTCTTATGCCATATCCCTTCTGCAGTTAGCCATCCCTGCTCAGGCTCTAGGTTCCCAGAAACAGCTCACTGATACCCCACAGAAATTAAATCACACTAAAGCGAGTCCTTCCTGAACCCATCACTGTAATGTCTGAGGACAGTCCCTACGGGGGGGCAGAGGCCTTTGTCTGGGTCCTGAGGGCACAAACAGCCCTCACCATTCCCGCCCAGCCTCCCTTGAGGCCCCCTCGCATTCCTGAGGAGGAGGCCAGACCATACTGCACCAATGACCATACATTACAATGTAATGTTAGCTTACTTTCTACTGCTCTCATTCTGGACGTTTAATCTGGGCCATCTAAACCAACTCCGTTCTCTCCCAGAGCCTGCCTGCACGGACAGGTTCAAACAGACTCGGACTCCCCTGCCAGTGCCCTGAGCTGGGCAGATGAGGTCCAGTGCAGAACCCAAGCGGTCACGTTAGCACGTGAGCGTCTGACAAATCTCCCTGGAGAGCTGAGGTGCAGGGCTGCTCTAGTGTTACCAATCACCAATGGTAAATGGGACAGATCGTCTCTGCCCAGCACAGAGTGTGAACTTCTGCTCGCTCTGCCTGTATAAGCATGTCTACAGGCTCTTCCCTATAGCCCCGGTCTTGCCCTCTCCCTCTGTCGGGGCATTACAGAAGTAATTCAAATCAGTTCAGATAAAAACCAAACAACCTTCACTGGTCATTACCCTGCTTTTAGAAAACGCATCCTTTCCCAGGGTAGCGCACATTTCCAAATATAGGGACTGTCCATGGTTTCTTGGAAAGGCCTAGCCCCTCACCTCTCAGTAGGGCTTGCAAATCAGTGAAGGAAGGTATTTCTGTGCTCTGAGACTACATGAGCAGGACAGGAGAGCCAGTGAGATAGGGTGTTGAAGTACTGAGCGGCTGGCAGGGAATAAAGCTCAGCCTTTCTTTGGTTTGTTTTGCTGCTTCAGGTTGAGCTTCACTAACTATAGAAAAGGAGAGCTCACCCGGGAGCCAGAATGCAGAGCTGCTCCACATTTCGCAATGTACTTTGCCATAAAAGTGTTGCTCTTTTAAATGTTAACCATATGGTGACCTTCTAAAGGGTACCTATTTTTAGGGAAGTGTTGTATGATATTAGTTTAATCAATGGAAGCATGGGACTACAAGGCACCTGTATCATTATGTCCAGTCCCCTGCTATTACAGGCAACCACGTCATATAATCCCTTTAATAAACCGAAGTGCACTTAGATACCATGGTGATGGGTACTTCATAAATATGTAAATTTGTAGCCATGCTGGAAAATAAAAAGGTTAAAATGTGCAGTTGATGAACAGGATGATTATGAGACACAAAGGTGACTACAGCACAGCTTAAGGGTATTATTTAAAATTCCTCTTAGAGCCTTGTAGAAACCTTTGTATCACCTCAAATAAGAGTTACATCAACTCTGGAAGGGGTAAATTTCAAAAAGAAGAGGATGAGAAGTACAGTAGCACAAGAAAGGCAATGAGAGAAGGACAGTGAGGGGGGGGGGAATGTTGTTAAGACAGAAAACTTACTTCCTATACTCTTCCCAAGCACAATAGTTCAAGAGAACAAGCCCACAGGTATTTTCAGATTTATTCTTAATTAGTCAAGGAAGTTTATAGGAGGAAAAAGAGTTTTTTTTTTCAATCTTCTCTCTTCCTTTATGCATTATCATAAAATCAATCAGCTAACCAATAGCCTAATTTACTATTCTTAATCACAATAATTCTTTTCATTCAGTGTGTATCTCTGGTTTATATCCTTATACTTAGCTTTTCTACATGTAAGCTTAGTTTTAGAAGATAATAGTTCCTTTTTTTAAATGAAGGATTTTGGGTTAATTTTATAATAGTTGCAATTTTTATTTCAGTTGGGTTTATCAGTTTCAACTTAAAATTGAAATTCTCTCCTATACAACATATCCTGTAGAACACATCCTTGATTCAATCTACTTCCATTTAGAAGACACCATCATTTAGTAGCCACACCTTTATCATGCAAGCTGCCAGGGAAAAGAATTAAATTTAACAAGAGACACCTTCTATTTACAGCCACAGGCAGAAGTAATTAAATTTAATGGAAGCTGCAGCTCTAAATAAAGGCACAGAGAACCTTTACTCCTTCCCTGCTGAAAATGAGGTTACAGGTTACATACAATGAGCAACATTCAAACCCTTTGCTACTCCATTATCTCCAATGGGCTTTCACCCGAGATATATTTGGTATACTTTTCATTCCAGACAGAGTAATAGGGAGCAAAGAACTAATAGTTTTTATTCTGGCAAGCACACAAAAGGAAAAAATGAGAACAAATGTTCTAACAGCATTGCAACTGAGTAGAAATAAGTATATTTCTTCTCTATTTGCTTTTTTTTTTTTTTTTTTTTTAAGAGTATAATACCTGGTTAGCTAAATAAATGAAAGCCTGGTATAGTTGCAGATTTCCTGGTGAACCTCTAAGAGGAAAAAGAAAGACATTTATTATGAAAAAAAAAAAAAAAAAATCTCCTGATTTCGGAGCCACTGCAAAATTTCTATTGAAAACAAAGAAGGAAAGTAAATTTGAGCTGTGTGAGATAGGATATGTTCTCCATTGTGTTATAAAGGGTTGGGAGAAATTCCTTTGGGAAATTAAAACAATAGTTTTGGTGAATCTCTAATGGAAGATGCACTTAAATTTTTTGGTGGTGGCGTTAAGGCCATCCCTACCTCTGCTTTAGCTGGTTGACAGCATGGAAGAAGACCTTGAAGGTCAAGAAGCCTACACGGAGGAATTGTCAGTATGGTCACAATTCATCAGTCCCCATTTAAGGAACATTTGTCTGTAGGAAATAAAATGATTCAGGTAGAGCAAGGCAAAAAAATTCCATTCAAACTGTGATTTTTTTTTCAAGTAAATTATTCTTTGCTGCAAAAATCATTTCATATTTTGTGAGATCAGCTTAACTCAAGGAAGTGTTCTTCTGAAAACAGGAAAGGATTGGCCAAAAATGTCATTGGCTCAAATTTATCATGCTGCCATGTGCAAACTGTTGTTCAGTGTCTTCACATCTGCACTTGTCTTTCTTGACCAAGCCAGATGCCTCTGCAGCCTCTTCTATGTAGTGCATCCACAGATTGTTGCAAAGCAGGACTTTCTCTGGCAAGAGCTCAGAGGTGTGGAAGAAGCAGGGAATTGCCTTCACTTTTTGTGAAGAAGTATCAGTAAGAGAAAGAAGTTGTCCAACCTATGGTAAAATTTCAAAAGATTCCTGCCCTATCAGTCTCTCTGTGGCAAAAAAAGACACTCCAGCCAGGACACTAAGGTCCATTCCAGGCTGTTTTTTGGCAAGTGAGACTGCACAGCTTGGGTCCATGTCACAGAAGAAGTCGGGAGGGCGGTGAGTGTGAAAGAAATAGTAATAGGTTTTATTGATATGAACAATGGCTTCATGAGATTCTATGGCAAGGTCTCTTATTTACTGCAGGGTGTTCAAGATATATACAGAATTATGAAGGAGATCCTCCCATTGGGTCATGAGGTTCAGATTGGACCCCCTCGTTTTCCAAACTCCTTCTGAGAGGAGTCTGTGTGCAGCTGGATCCAATCCTAGTCCCCAGCCTGGTGAATAGTTTATGACTGAGGGATTTTCTGCACAGTTACATCAGTAAAGTTTACAAGGTCAAAAAGAGAGAGCGCACTATAGTCACTTACCATGAACCTGTTAGGATCTGGCAAGGATCCCTTAACCTCGAGGAGTATCCTTGAGAGGCATCCCTGCTCAAAGGGAGATCCTGAGATGCAGCCCACTGCAATGCAAGGAGAGCTCAATGGGCTTTTAGGCTGTCCCCATATTTATGGGATAAGGTGACTGACTTACAGTCATTCTTTCAATTCAGAAATGACTGTTGGCTGGTGTATGCACAATTAGCCTTATCTCCCCATCAGGACGCTGCCATCAGGACTGCTATTGATGGTTAATGCCTGAGTGGGAGAAGAAATCGGGGAGGCAACCACCAGGATCAGATAATGTCACTGGTGGTTAACACCCGAATAGGGATGTGTGTGAAGAGTCAGGCTGAGCTGGGGAAGGAGCACACCCATCACAGTCCATATGACAAAACACTCTGTCCCTGCACCCGGAACACAGTAGCTCTATCCATACTGTCTCTGGAAAGAGTCCTTGACCTACACTTTCCCTTTCTATCTACTCTATTATTATTTCAGAGTGTACTATTTGGCAGAAGTCAAAACTGTGCTAGGAAGGACCCTAACTTTTGCAGTCTGGAGAGTCAGAGTGGGGCACCGAGGGTGTACTGTCTGAGTTTGGTGCTTTTGGTTAATTATAGCCTTTAACTCCAACAATCAACAGGATATTAAAGTCTGAGGGAGGCAAAGGATACATTAAATAAATAAATACATAAGACCTAGGTAGGCTAAAAGACAGAGAGTAAACAATTCCATAAAGAATGATATTAATGCTGATGTGCCAGTACTCCAAAAATCAATCACTGTGGACATGCAGTATCAGGTTCAAAGCAGAAAACAAGTTCACAATCGGGTGCCCTTAAGATGATTAACAATAACTTGCTCAGCACTCCCAGTTTCAGGAAAGTAGAGGTTCTTAAGCAGTGCTAATCACAGCACAGGATCAGTCTGGATGTTTCTTTGATTGCCAGGTTTGTGACACATAAAGCATTCCTTGCATTTTAATTAAAGTTTTCCTCTCTTTTGGACCACTTTTATGCCGTTGTCATGTATTTATACAATTAGATCCCATTTATACAATTAAATCTAATTACTTAATTGTTGTAGCATGCATGATGAAATAATCAAAATGTATAATTATGGTGTACAATTACATAATTACAATGTGTAATGACATTAGGTGTAAATATCCTAAAATGTTATGGAAAAAATATATTGTGGAAATAAAAGTGCATTTTTTGATTTTGATTTCACACAATGTCATTTTTTTAAGCATGCCAAATTACAAATTTATTCTTCAAAGCTGTGAATATTTTTTTTCTCATTTCACTCCCCATAGCCAAACGCTGCCCAGTTACTTCAGCAGAAACTAGCCTTAATATGAACAAAGAAGACAGAGAAATATATGAAAATATATATACTGGGATAGTTGAAACCATTTTTATTCTGTATTTTTAAAATGTCAGACTTCTCTTTCCAAGTGTCTTTTTCTATTCCAGAGGAAAACTGCAAATTTAACTAGCATGTATAGATATACTTAAGATAGGATATCAAAATCTTAATACAAAATAGTGTATTTCATGCAGCTATACAAAATGAAGCCAACAAACTATGCGGATGATAAATGAAGGTCTTCCAGCTTCAGTCTGAAACCTCATATCCCTCAGAAACTTCCTAAAATCACTGTTGGAACTGCCCAGGTTTTGGAGTGACCCCACTGCTCTGCAGAAGAGCTCCCATAAATCCTCTGGAAATCTCTTTACTCCATTCTCAATGGCATATCTCAAAAGGTGCTGGCCCTGCCTCGTTTAGAAGCCTCTTTCTAATTCAAATTAGATTTAATTCCTATTAACATTTAAAACCCACTAGAGATACAGGGGAGTGAGTGGAATTCTACTGTAGTTGTAGAAACTTTATTGCTGTTGGTGACATACAAGCTTACATTGCTGGCAAGTAGAGCAGCAATTATTTTACAAGTAAAATGAGTAGCAGAGATTAGTTTTCTTTTCTTCAGAAAACAAAATGTTGTTTTGACCAGCTAAATTAGAATTTCACACCACTTATTTTGGCAATTTTTCGCTCTCAGAGAGTTTTAAAAAGAAAAGTGATTTTCACCTGTCATTTCAAAATGATACTTCAGTTTACTTAAAATGTTATTCATTTTAAAATATAGTTCCTGAAATCTTTTCATTTTCTATATTATGACCATTTATTTTGCTAGGAAAAAAAAAAAAAAGGAAGGGAAAGGTAAAGACCAACATGAGTAAAAGTATGGAAAAGTTGTGATGGTCAAAAAAAATCAATGTTATAACTGTCTCTAAAAGTAGGTATGTAGATTTCTACCATCAACATTTCAATCAGAACCACAATATTTTGTTGGAGGAAAGGAAGAGGTTCCTTCTCTGTAAGGATTATAAAGACTCTTAAGCAGCTATATAGGGGGTGGGAAAAGAGGGATAAAAGGATCGATGCAGGTGGGTGGCCAGGGGGTGCTTACAGTCCTTCCTGCATTGCTGTGCCTAAGCCCCAGGCCTTGGTCCCCAAAACACAGGCAGGTTGTACCCAACCGGGAGCAGAGCTGCCACTTTTCACTCCCTCCCATCTGGATGGTCTGGGAAGGAGACAGTGCGCAGGTAATTAGGGTGATGATTTGGACCTCAGATCATCTGTCACTTCCAGTCATTCCTGAGACAACAAACGCAGTAGCATGACCATGTAAGTGAAATCCTATCTGACCATGTATCATGCCTTGAAGCTTAAGGTTTGAAATTCTATTCTGAAAGAAGCAGCTTCAGATGTTGTTATTATAAATCCTTGACTATATTATTTTCTTTAAAAAGGTAAAGCTCTTTCAAACCAGGTTAGAAAGTAATATAATTTCATTTTACTATATACCATGCTCAAATAATAGCCCACCATATTCAGGCTCCCCAAAACATTCTTCTTCTCATCTGTGTAGTTCACTCTCCAATACCTTACCTGAAGGACTGGCTGAAATCCTGTGTCAGGTAAAATGTGCACCATTTCGTTCTACGAGTTCAGCCATGACTTTTCTGAGGCTTTTTCTCCATTTTCCATATGGCTGCACATACTGTCAGCATCTCAGTATCAGAAATAAAGAAATGTAACACCCTTCCTCTTTAAATATAAATCTGCACAGTTTCAGGGTTGAGATTATGCTAGCAGAATGCTTATACTTACATACATACTTATATATAATAGGTATCCTGACAAGAAATGTGGGGAGGCCAAATTTTATGTTTTTCTGTTGTTGTTTTTTGTTGTTTTTTTTTTGTTTTTTTTTTTCACCTCCATTTCCTGACTGACAAATCCTTACAAAGGAAGTGCATAAGGAAGAAAATGTTTATCTTGTATTAATAATTCCCTTGCAAATCCTAGAAACACTAGCAATAACAAAGCCATTCTGGCTCTTGACATTTAAATAGAAACTAACTTTTTATATCTGTCAGCCTTGTCAAATGACTTTCTGTGCGTCCTCTGATTGGAAATTTTCTCAAGGGGGAGGTTTGTATTTTATGTTATACTAGATTATCCAGATAAGACTTTCTCTCTTTTTTTTTTTTTTTTTTTGTCATTTATGATAGCACTTGTTATAAAATGAAAATTAAATTGAAAAATGGTCCTTGGCTAAGATATTTATTGGAAAACATAATTACTAACTCAAATGTGATAAAGCCATATAAATCACCTGCTCATAAATCCTGTGCTGTAATCTTCCCAGATCTACCACACTTCTTTATTGCATCCTTCCCATAAAATGGTACAGAGTTTCGTAAGGTGTGAGGTTTGCAGAATTCTAAAAAATACATCAGTACTGAAGCACTGCATGTAAAAGGTGGCAGGTAAGTAAGAGTTAACTGCACTGCATGTTTCACAGTGTCCTTGGTTTACATCAATGCCAATCATGCTCTGAATTCGGTGGTGGAAAAGGATACACCTTTCATTCGACTAGCCATTATACGGATGCTTGGGACCACATGGACTGTGCCCTGGAAAGCAATCACAGTGCTCTCAAAGAGATAAGATAGTGCTGGAGGGTTTAGCCAGTCTCATGTTTATACTGTGGGTTCATATAGCATGAGTTCTTGGGACGGCTCTGTTCTGGTTTTCACCCCTGAGCTGAGCCAGCTGTCAAAAACTCAAAAATCTTTCAATTTTACATGCTTTCCCACTGAGCACCTTTGAAGACATGACTGACAACAGAACTCAAGATGTTTATTTTCAAAGTTTGTTTGGTGAGGGGGAGTTATTACACTAGAATCCCAACCAAGCTCTTAAGGTAGACCTAAAGCACAAATCAGGAGAATTCAATGTTCAGAAAACAAGGTGAAAGCTGAAAATGCTTTTTCTGATTTGTATTGCATTTTAAAGAGCTATAAAAAAAAAAAAAAGGCATGAAGAAAATCTGACCCTTGACTAAATGTCTTGCATATCGTGGAGCTTTTCCTGGTGTGGAATGTGCTGTTTTTCCATTCTAACCGTGCGTATTTCTGCCATCACAATGTGAGCCAACTGCAGGCTCATGCTGCAAGGGAACCTTGTGTGTTTTATATCATTTCCAGCATTGGGCATTCGCAGATGTGGTCCAAAGCAGCTTAAATCCAGCTAAATCAGCAACACAGCAGCACTACTTTCCCTGGTGATCTTACCAACTATTCTGTCTCACCAAAGCTACTCAGGTGATCAAGAACTCAACTAGTTGAAGGAGTTGATCCTGTCAGAAAGTAACCCAGCAAAAGAAAGCTCTTCTAATCACCTATGGGTGCTAAAGGAAGAGCCAAAACAGGGAGCCCAGGAATGCAGGACTAAGTTTAAAGTGTTTATGAAGGATGCGTGACAAATCCTGGCTATCAAGGCTATGAAGGCTTAAGGAAGACATGCAACATGGTAAGGAGATCTTTTTAGGGATTTCAGTTCAGCTTTTAACAGTACCAGCAGTCTGCAGAAACTGCAAGATTGAGTTTTTACTTAACATTTACAGACTGGCGTTGAAAATGAATGGCTTGAATGCACATGCTTTCACACACCACCTGTCCGTTCCTCTCTCTCACTTCTGTTATTTCTGCTCATTCTGAAGATCGCTTGCTAATTGCTGTGCTGGTATGTGATATGACATAGCCACAGGGAACTAAGAAATGCAAGTTGTGATTTGAATAACAACTTCATCTTGTCTCTGGTGTGAGAGTTCATTCTTCTAACCTCTCAGTCACCTCCAAAAATACATGACAGGGTAGGGGCAACCTTCTGTAGGCACTGGTGTGGCAGACCTGTGATGTACAGCTACATACGCAGCCAGTCAGCTGCTCCCTTTGCCAGCATTCACAACAGAAACAACTCAATGTGTCTTATTAGCACTCATCAGACTAACACTCGAGCAGTACCCAGTGTGACCCAGGCAATGCAGAGCAGGATGACAACTTTACTGTAGGAAAACACAGCTTCTTTTTTTAAGCTACCATCATCAGACTGAAAAAAATTATATAAAACGAGGAAGGCTTCTGCAGTAAGGTGCAGCAGACAGATGGAAGAATCTAAAGCTGAAGATACTGTGATATCAGCAGGGAAAGATCCACAGTGTGATTCCTGGGAAGCTTTGTGATTCCTGGAAAGCAGCAAAATTTCTACAGACATTGAAGAGTGCATGCTTTATAAGGAGGCATTTTCTGTGAGGTAATGCTGTACCTGCAATTTATTAGCAAAAGAAAACACCTTAACTTTTCTGCTTCTTTGGTAATGATCACAAACCCTTGCCTTCTGATACTCAGAATAATAAAAGCTTTTTGAATAAAACACTGCCATTTCCATGATCTGAGACTTTTTCTTCAATCTTACCAATGAATCATCATTCTCTGTAAATAATATTTAGTCATTTTTTCAGCTATTTGATATGGAAATAGACAGGAAAAAGAGTATTTATATATGGAAAAAGAGTATTTGTTTTGAAGTGATGTTCTGTTAAAAGGACAGTTCAATCTATGTCAAGACAAGATACTTCCATCTCAGAACATCTCCTTTATAAAAAGAAAAGTAGCAAAGACAAAAATCAAATTAGCTCATTTACATCAAAGATAAGTTTTATATAGCTCAGAGCTACTAGGGACAAAGCATTTTTTCAGTTGCGTTAAATAGGAGTTATTTCATAGGCAATGTCAAAGCACAAAAGAGCTGAAGCACGTGCTGGAAGTTGGTCGTTACATGACTACCATATTAAATGCATGGGTGCTTTATTTATTACCCAAAGTATTTCTGTATAGCCTGAATTCAATAATATTGTGCACTCCCCGACTCACAAAGTTTGGAATAGGAGATGGTACAATTCAGCACTTCTCAGAAATGTCTAATGACCTGTGGGTTTAGCTCTTACTTGCACACTAAAGCCTGCGCTGTCCTGGCCTGAAGCTACAACAGTTAATGCATTTATTTGTATCTACATAAATTTAAACATATGCTTATTCTATATGAGGCAGAGGTATTATATGTGTAAATATATGATTAACTAGCAAAAACAATGTTAAAAGATCTAAGTTGTTCTGTTTCTGCGTGCATGCTTTCTTTTTTCTTGCAAGCTGGATTTTATTTAAGATGGATATTAAAAAACAAATCCCCAGGTAACTTTTTGGTGTATCTGTAACATATTAAAGATTTGGACTCTGGTTTATTATTATTATCATTATTGTTGTTGTTGTTGTTGTTATTATTATTATTATTATGTGGAGTTATTGTTCTTTTTCATCTGCAATAAAATGGACATTTAGTAGAGTTTTCTCTTTCTGTCCCCCTGTAAATGTCTGCTCGCATTCAAAAACCATTAAAATAGCAGCATATTTCATCTTCTTTTATAGACGACTGGGGACCCAGGCAGTCAGTATTATAATTTTAGTCCTGTTTGCTTTACCACTTTATCACTTTTGTGATAACACGATTAACAGAGTAAATGTCAATTTGTCCTTCATATATATAGTGTCTGTACTCTTTAGACAATTTTCACAGAGATGTTCCATTTTTATGTACATAGTTTTTAAAGGTTTGGGACACTATTTTTCAAAAACTATTTAAGAAATACTAACAGAAAATCTCAGTCCTCTCCCATTTATCTATGTTTTCATATTTATCTGTGATACTTTTTAACTCACACAAATGAACTTTTGTGAGTTCATCACTGCCATCCCCATTTGAATTTTCAGTTTCTGCTTAAAGCAATTGGATAGAAACCTGAATGTCAGACAGCAGGAAAGCCCAGTGAAGTGTCCTGCACTTAACGTGCAGTGTGTTGAAGCTGACACTGTGTGGTCCCTTCATCTCTACCACCTCCCTGCTTGCCCACCCGTATATGCTTCAGCTTTATCTAATTTTATAATCTGCTATTTATGCTGCTCAAAATATGCTAGGTGTTTTTGGAGACAACCCTTCTCTTGAACAGCATAACACAATAATAATTCTTTAGTACTAGAGTGTAGTCTCTCCTTTTTTTATAGCCCTATTAGTGTTCTGAGCAGCACTGAATTTAAAGCATTTCTTTTCAGCCTCCTGTGGCCTAGGGAGAGACCACTATTACACTGGTGTACAGATGGGAAAACATACAAAAATACATCTATATCATATCCTGAGTACAAGTCTGACAATACTTGCTAGTCCTTAGTCTCACTGTAAAGTGCTTCTGTTGAAAACGCTGTGCTGGGCCTTGCCACTGCCATACACCCCACCTGCCTTGGCAGCAATCCTGTGCCATCCCGGGATACTTTACAGAAGAAAGATCCTAACGCCACCCTTCTCAAGGGCTTGACATCCTTATAGACAAGTTGATTTATGGTTACTCTTATATATATATCTTAAACATACTCTTAAATAACCAGATTAAGCACAAGCATCCTGCACGTGTTTAGACTGTGAGCAAAGTAGAGAAGTGAGTCCGTTTTTAGTTCTCACACACGATGTCTGTCTCCACGAGTTTAATGTCCAGATCCTTAAAGGCAGTGGTGCTTAATTCACACTGATTTAAAGAGGAATTAGGTAGGCATTTATCTCCCTTGAAGGCTGAGCATAAACAATTTATCCAAGATAATTTCAATGACGTATGGCCCATAGAGAATCCAAACCTCTTAGGTTTGGTTAGGTTAAGAGGTAAACCTCTTAACCAGCGAAACATCCCATCTCAAGCCTGTCGCAAACAAATGCCTTCTGGGATCTTCTCCATACAGTTTTAATACTCAATCCTCCTATTTGTACAGGGCACATTATTTTTCTTCCATTCTCCCCCAAGCAGTGATGCATCTGGCTATGCACTGCACAGCAGCAAAACCGAAGCATCCGCAAGCTTTGAAGCAACTGCCTTTTGAATTTCTCTTCACCTGAATTTCTCTTCTTTCTCTTTCATATGTTGCTCTGCCATGAAAATTTGAAAATGTTGGTTTTCATTGTCGACACCTCCTACATCTCTGCTGAGCAGATTGCCATTCCCCCTCCCAAGCTGCCTCTGCAAACACACTGGAAAAGTGCCAGGGTGGAGAGTTCCCTCTCTATCTTTGAGGAAACCCTCCCCTTAAAGTATGGTGCAGACGCAGGATTTGTGCAACCCAGCTCCCACCACCAACTGGAAAAACCTCATCAGAATAAATTGTGTTCTTGGGTATTTTCCCTTATTTTCCAGAACCCTGGTAGCTGTACATAAATAAATAAAATTCCAACCATTCTGTTTCTGATAATTAATCTTTTGAATTGAGGCTAAAATAAGAATAAAAGCTATCAAAAATGTTGAGATGAAAGACATCCTTGTACCACAGAACAAAATCATGGAGAAATAAAAGATTGTCTATACTATTTCTCATTTACTTGATAGTGGAAAAATAAAGAAGACAAAAAAAAAGATGGAGAAGAGAAAGATATTACAGAAAAATTCTACTGTCAAATTCTGGGTATTTTTTTTTCCCAAGTGTCATTATGTTTAGCATTAAAAATTATGTCTTCCCAAAAATGCAGACCTGTTAGCTTGGTTTCTTGTAATCTCCCAGTTCTCATGTATTTTATTATCCAACTTGCCTGCCAAAAAATCATCTGGATTCATGTTGCCAATCTTTTTGCTGCTCAACAAGTGCAAAAGTGCCCGAGTGTGCCTGGGAAGAGGTAGGTTGCAGAATAAGCACAGGCCTATGGCACTGCTGTGGACCCAGGAATGTTTCACCTAGCAAGGTGCCCCACACAAGGAGCCCAGCTGGGCCACGGACTGCCCAGAGGGTGTTGCTTCTGAGATACTAACTCTATGGAAAACCAGTGCCGTGCACGCAGCTGATAATCCCATATTAAACTAGTCCAGGGAAATTGCTGACCTTGCCCAAGAATATGACCCTTCCCCAGGCACGCGGCCTGATATTTGATACACGGATACGGAAGAAACATCAGGTGACACAAAACAAGAAGTGCTGATGCTGGCTGTAAGTTTAACATAATATAAAGAGAAATAGAACTAGCAACGGGTGCCAGTTCTCCAGACTTAAAGAATTGCTATGAGGTTTTTTGGAATTGCCACTTCCAGCTACTTTTATTATGGCTGTGTTTGTTCATTCATATTATAGCACCGTCTCTCACACAAGAACACCCTCCCTTCTCTCCACAGAAAGCAAACTTCCTCAGTATAAACGTATGTAAGCTTACTGAATAACAGAATCAATGAATACCTAACAGCTGCATGTCATGAGAAACACAGGCTCAACTCTACGAATTTCACTTATCGACTGGCAATTAAGATAAACTTTTAATTACTGCTTCGGGTATCGAGAAAAACAATTAGACAAAAAAATTAGACACATCCTTAGGGAAACACCTTTCTCACCTCTCCCCCAAGCTCCCCTTCAGCCTAATAACATTCAGCTCACCAGTTTCACAGCGCTGCCCTCAGTGCTGCCCAACTGCTTTCGATAGGCGATGGGCAGCGCGGAAGGCTGGGTCACTGTGGTGGTTTCTTTATGCAGCTTTTCACTTCTCACTGCTCTTCTGCTCCATATGGGTCACCCACAGGCTGCAGTCCCTCAGGGTGTCCCTGCTCTGCTGTGGGTTGCCCTGGGCTGTGGTCCCATCACAGTGTCCCTGTTCCGCCGTGGGTCACCCCTGGCCACTGTGCCTTTGGAGTGTCCCGGCTGTAGCATGAAGCACCTCCTTCCACGAGGACCTCCCCAGCTGTGTCCCCAACAATGTCCCCTTCCACGTGTCTCCAAAGGTTCCTCTTCACTTTCCTGCTCACCTTTGGGCCTCCTCTCATGCATTGTGACTGAATAACCTCACTGCAGGCACCACTCGGGACGTTTCCTTATAATACATGCCCCCTCCAAGAAAGACTGGGTCCCCTTCACTGATCGCTTGTACCTCATCTAGGACATCAGGTTATACCTGGCCATATTTTGGCCTATGAATACAATCCCTGCTTAGATAATAAAGATTCTGTTATTTTTCTGTATTTCTCACTAGTTTCTGTTGGTTCGGCGGGGAAGCCAGTTCTCCCTACAGCAGGTAAGGCTTCTGGGGCACTGGCATGGCCTGGCTGGGATGCTCAGCGCTGCCCGTGAAGCCACTCCTGCCCGTGGGCCAACACTCCTGCCCAAGTGTTCAGCTATCTGCTCTTTACTGTTTAGCCCTATTTTCCTATTAATCTGCAAAAAAAAAAAAAAAAAAAAAATCAAGAATTGTAATTTCATTAAACAAACCATCCACTACTTCATTTCCTTCCAGACTGATGTATTTTTAATATTTATATACAGAAGAACATTTATTAAAAAGATATGCATTGAAATGAGAACTAAGTAGCTCATTCTAGTAAAATGTCCACTGAAGCCACATAAATGCTTTGGATAAACAGGTCGGATATATACAATGACGTGGCTTTGGGTTAGGAGTTTTTGAGGGTGGCACATCAGAGCTGGTGGCCCTCTCCATCTCCTGGAGACTTCAAAGGCTCAGAATCCTGGCCTGAAAAGGCAAATCTCAAGCATCATCTCTCCCAATTATGGCCTCCATGTATGATAGCCATTGACTAGAGATGGACACACCATTTTTCTTAATCCTAGACAATAACTCCTCTAAAATGAAAGATTTATTTTTGCAGAGTTTACCATCACTTTAAAAAAAAAAAAAAAAAAGTATTTGTCTTTATCTGAAATAGGATTTTTGTTTCTTCAGTCTAACTGCAAAAAAAAAAAAGAAAAAAATTGAGAGAGATCTCAGTTTGCTTTAAATCTTTCACAAGTCAATCAAAGGAAGG
Organism: Nothocercus julius; assembly: GCA_013398735.1. Classification (NCBI taxonomy): domain Eukaryota; kingdom Metazoa; phylum Chordata; class Aves; order Tinamiformes; family Tinamidae; genus Nothocercus; species Nothocercus julius. Next base: position 1,695,501 of record VZSV01000126.1, on the reverse strand, counting down.
TCAAATTACGCACTGTGAAGAGAATCTGTAGTATTGCTTCTGAAGTAAATATCCTTGGACTGTTCTACAACCGAGAGCTACTTTTAAGACTCACTTACTGATAATGCTTGTGTTCAAATGAACAAAGAACTTTATAGAAAGCACAAACATGGGCTTACTAGTGTTAATAACGAGCGCTCCATTTATGATACTCATAATGAATGGAAAGCGTAGTCAGGGAGAAGAATAAAGAAAACTTAGCCACTATATCTCAGGCTATGGTTCCCAGAAGCTAAAATCTCTGACAGTTATTTTTAATGAAGCTTTTATTTTACCAGTTAATACTATAGTAAAAAGAATAGATTAATTTCTGCATGAGATATAATTGCAGCCAAGCATCTGAAGGACAAACAATAGAAATCAGTCAAATTAGTGAAGGTAAGCAAAAGAAAAGCTGATGAGAATTAAGAGAACCCAGTTAAGGAAAAGAAATAAAATTAAATGACAAAAATCAAATTAAATATCACGCTCCTTCAAACTATCTAAGAATTCAACAAAAGTTCAGTCCTAATATTTAGCTGAAACAGGACTGACTGAAACAGTTAACACTATATTTTGTAAATAGTCTAGAAATGAGAAGAGAAGATGTTTCAGAAAGTCCTTTCCATCCATTAGAAACAGCATTTCTCTTAACTGGAAGATCAGTTTGGTGTTCCTAGCTCCTTCTGATTGAGTATAATTCAAAAACTCTTCCGAGAGTTTGAGAAAGTGTGAATTGAACATCTGTTGTATTCAAGTACACATATGTTATATTTTACAATAATTCACTAAATAGGGCCAGAGCACGGGCCCGGCTGCAGCAGTGCTGTCATACACACATTAAAATGTTAGCATGGTCCCACTCTTGGGAGGCTCTAGCAGCTCTTGTTCTCCCAGCTGGTGTCGGGATGAACTGGGAAACAGCCTTGGCCAAAGGGAGCTTCAAACAGGCAGTGCTCATACAGGCATCCTGTTTCGGAAGGGAAGAATTTTTAGATATAAAGATACAAGTAATGCCACCCAGTTACCCTGTGGAGCAAAATACTTTTTTTTACTGACATGGAGGTAGCCACAGAGTCATTTTCTGAGGAAAAAAAAAGCCAGCAGAGGTCAGTCAGTGAACTTCTGTTGAATTTTCAGTAGAGTTCAGTTTAACAGAAGATCACTGAAAATCAGACTTGAAATTTAAGGAGCTTTTTTGATTTACAAGGGAGGCATTGGGAAGAACCATCCTGAGGAGCGATAATGTGGAAGAAGCACTCATAGAAAAAGAGCACGTTTTATTAACAGAAAGCTTCTGCTTTACTAATCAGTGGCTAAGAAATTTGCTAAGCACTTGGGTGGTACATCTCTTTCAGGAATTCAGCTGATTTTTCATTCAATAATGCTGAGGTTTTTCATTCAATGATGCTGAGTTCTGTGTAGTGCTTTCTGAAAAGACAGAGCTTTACCCTGTGTTTTAGTGAAGAAGCTGAGTTAGTAGAGGAAGGGGATTGTAACAGTCACATTCGGTTAACTTTGTGTAGGAGGCAGGGCTAAAATACCAGCTGCTCCAGGAGAGACTGTGAGACTGAAATAGAGTGCTGTTGGTTCATTTGGATTGTAAAAACAGATTCTAATGGGCCATTTCCAGACCAGTCTGTCATAAAATTGGCTCTGGATTTATACACAAAATTCCCCAAGCAACTTCACTAACACAATGGCACCTTTGAGCCAATAGTTTAACACAGTTTCACAAAGCAGCCCACAGGACAGTCTGAATAGCCCAGCTAAACAGTAGGAATGGTAGTTTCCTAGGTAGTGAATAAGGCTTTGTATCATGAAACATAAACTTTAGTCCTAGTTTTGCCACTGACTGATTGTGTAAGCCTGGACAAAGCATTTAATTTCCTGTGTTGATCCACTGATCAAATGGAATTATAATTCTTACCCACCCTGAGAGCTATGGATGAAAACTTCTGTGTGTAGTACCTAAATATTAGAAACCCAGAAACAAAACAGAAGCTTTTTACATATTAACTTTAGGCTAGGTCAGAACATTGTCATCTAAACTCACATGACAAGCCTTTGTGATTAAGAATTACATTTACTTTAGGATAAATCAACACCACAGCTCTCAATACTCCGAGGAGAAAGAGTTTGGACCAGGATTCAGATCTAACCTCTGCTGGTTCATATTTACATTAAAAATAGGACTCCAATGACAAATAACATGAAATTGCAAGCATCCCTCTAATGCATATTAGCCAAAAAATAAATGGCTGCCAAGAGAAGCTTTCAGAATTTCCTTCTAGTTCCCTGCTAAGTCTTCATTTTGTCACTTTATAGTATTTGTAGATCAAAAAGGCTCTCCAGCTCTGCCTTAAGTACTGGCTAAAGCAATTTTCTTTAAGAGTTTTACAGTATTAGACCCAAGTGCATTTCTGAAAAGTCTCAAATGGTGCAGATAGAAAGGCAAGCAATGGATATACAAGGAAATAATCTCAACTTGATACCTGGCAAAAAGGGTGGAGTTTATGCTTGTTGATTTCACAAATCATTAAACATAACAGCAAACATAAAACAAATCTTTTTTGCCCAGTTTCAAAATGTAAAGTACAGGAGAAAGTTGTAATGTTCCCCCCCAGGTGAGTGGTCCTTAGGTCTAGCATTACATGGAGGACTACTGCATAATTACTCTTGCAGTGTCATCCTCAGATAGCAGATGCAGCTGGTTATAGCTCCAGGAGTAGAAACCACAAACGCTGAAGTTGCAGTTAAAGATCTCATCTGTGTCCAGATTATTCATTTCTTTTTCAGGAGAAAACATCAGTGATTCAGCTTCAATAAAGATGTGCAATGCTGATATTGAAGGAGGTAGCATTTGCTTTCTCTACACTACTGACAGAAATTCTACCTTTATCCACTCCTCCATCTGCATTGCTGGACCCTTCCCAGGTTGATACAAATGGCTGTGGCAGAGCCAGGACCTCAGGCTGTTTATTTCAACTCTTTACTTTACCTGGTATGTAACCTGTTAACACTAACTGCCCAGGAGCTATTTTTACACTGTGATTTTCCCAGAAGTTTTCTTTGCGTGCCAAGTAGCATAGTACTGCCATTCCAAAATAGATCTTCAGATTATGCTTTTGTGAGACAGAGAATGTATTAAGGAACTGGCCCTAAATTCATCAGCTCACATTCAATACCTTATCCTGCCATGGTAGGGCATCATATTGCTGCAGTAAAGCTTTCAGCTTTATGCCTGACCCTAGCCTTAGTTTGTGGCTCAAAGATCTAGGAATCTGCTATGATCTTTTCATTTGCAGCCTCAGGAGATGTCCATTATGCTAATTCAAAGCAACAATCTTCATTTATTAGTCATTTCTAAGACCCTCAACTCTAATGCTTTAACAAAATAGGTGACTGATGCAGAAACTAGCACAATATTAAAAGGAGAAAGTTCATGATACAAAATCTTGGACTCTCCAGAAACACATTTTTAATAACTTTGAAATTGAACTCTGCCTTTGCCAGTTTTTGTTAGAATATAATCACCTCCTCACATGCTGGACCCATGCTTGAAGGACGGTCAGACAAATGAAGACCTTAATGTTGGTTCTAAGACAGAGGCCTCTTTTCCTGAAGAACAAGTAGGAGTGTCACACATTGCTGAGTAATTCATTTCTCCAGCATCTTGCACTTGTACCAGCTCAATCAGTAATATACAAACAAAAGCAAATTCAAAATCGCTTTACTGTTGATAGTTCTATTTTTCCTGTCAGTCTTCCAAAGTTACATTTTCTAGTCTTGTATCAATTATCTACAGACAAGACTAGTTTTGGCAGACTGAATTAAAGAAAACAGTGCATGCTGACAATCACACTTGAAATAATAGAAAAAAAAAATCAATACTTAGACCTTGCTTTTAATATCAGATCAGACCTGTGTTACAGCATTGAAATCCAAAATCGTCACAGTCCGGAGTAGAATGTAAATTCACTGCTATAATATCGTTTCATAAACTCTAACACCTCTGTTAATGCTGGTGCTTTAAGAGATACCAATATATGTGATATTTCAGTAGTTAAGGGTATATTTTACAGAAAGATATTGAGCTTTTATGATGAACACCTGAGGAAGCACTTTTGTATTTCATTTGCACTTAAAAAGAAAAAAAAGCACATGTACTGCAAGGTGCTGACTGCCTTGAGTTAGTCATTGAGAGAGGGCAGATATCCAGGAGCTTTTGAATCAGAATTTGTTATTCAGCTTTTATGCCAGACATGACTGGAAAAAAAAAAAATGCAAACTGCTTCTGGGACAGATACAGAGAAATACTGCGAGAGAACCCATAGCTCTCATGGATATTGTATTAATGTCAGTGGCGTTTTCCTGTGTGTGGGAGCCACTCTTGAGAATCTCTTTTGATATGAACTATCAACTCCTAGTGGGCACGCAAATGCTAAGGTCCTTTCACAGGGTTGTCCTAGTAAAAAATGACTGAAAAGTGGATTAAACTCTGTCTCAAAACACGCATTTTCTTTCATTCCTTCCACTAAGTTATTAGATGGTATGAGGGATACACCATGACTGGTCTAGTCTACTCAAATAAAATTGATACCGCCTCAAGTAAGAGCGCTGCAGACGGCCAGCAGACGCTGCACACCATTACCCCTCCTCTCCTCACAGCTGGGCAGAAGGCAGGAAGGAACGAGCAGTCCCCCCAGGGCCAGCGTTTTGGGAGGGCTCGCTAGCTAATTTCTTCCTGCAGAAGCAGTCAGGCCGTGCCCCTTGCCCCCGGCAGATGCCGCCCGGCAAGCTGCACACGAGCAGCTAGGCTGCATGGCTAACTCGGGCTGCAGTGGGGCTGGCTGGTTTGCGCTGCACAATCAGGCAGCCTGTTATACAGCATTACTGATACGAGAGCTAATGAAGCAGCAGTTGCTTTGCTCACATTATTCCCCATAGTTTTCCTTTGGTGTATGCATGACTTGAAAAGGGAGGCCCTGATGGCACAGACCATGCTGGAGTCCCAAGACCCGTCTATCAGGGCACTCCCTGCCTTATACAGCCTTCACGCTAACTGTTGCTGTGCTCTGAAGTAAAATGCACAGCTACTGATAACATTTTTATCACAATATCGCCGTTACTGTGCAGCTCAGATTTCAGGCAAAGCTTATAAATGCAGGTTGATTTATAGGCGTATATGTACTTTGCCACCAAGAAGCAAACAACTTGGTTCCTATGTTAGTTTTTCCCAGTAAGTTGCTGAGATGCAACTAAACAATTTACTACTGTATCAGGACATGGCAGAGTAATGAAGGACTGAAGGCCTCTTTTCTAAACGAAAATTGTAGCTGGGGCTCGAGGAATTGGACCTAAATTTTTATAACTTGAAGGCAAAGTAGATTTTCTTCACAAATATTGTCTCACCAAATAAGCATGTGACTTCTTTAGGGTAAGCATGGAGTGCAGCACATGGAAAGTAAGAGCTTCCACTGTGAAGTAGAGTGGAGGACGAGGGTGCATCTGGCACCGTCGATGGAACAGTGAGCCTTGTGCCTGCGGGCTTGAAGCCACTTGGACAGTTCCTGTGTGTGCTTAGGGCACTGAAAATGTGCCGGAGAAGAGAAAGAGTGACAAGCGAGTTCACAAGGATGAGACGAATGATGTTATGAGCAATAGTCATGTGTTCCATGAAAAATATGTGTGAAGGAGACACGGGGTGGAGTAATTCGCGCACCAAAGCAGAGAGGGTGTCACACCAGGCAAAGAGGGAAAAGCAGAACAGCAAAGCATGGCATCCATCTGCTATTTGCACACTCACAAAGAATTATCTGTATACATTTTTACACGAGCATCAGTTTTACCTTGGAATTTGGCCCTCTGCTTCTGGGACTGTGGAACAGGGGGTGATTCTTAGCTTGAAGACCAGGAGGTGCAGATATCTCATGTGTTGGACAGAACTCTAATAACCCCTTCCATGCAGATGTGCCTTCATAGCTCATCATAAAATCTTTTAGATCAGCTGCTCTGGGGATTAAGTAACTTTTTAGTAGTATCTTTCTGTTACTCTTACTGTGGCTCAACAGCAATAAATCTACCGTACCTGAGGTAGGACTTGAGTAAACATTCAGGTTCAAAACATTCAAGTGACGAAATTTTGAGTAATCCATGATAGCAAAGGAAAAAATAAACATAGGAAGAGTCCAAAAAGAAAGAAAATATGATATAATCATAACAGGGTCAAAATAATTTCCAACTCAAAAGTATAATCTATCAAAAGTATTACCTATCAAAGCTTGACTAAAAGCAAGATGATATTTACAGGTTATCTGGAGTATAAAAAAAATGCAGTCTCTATTTTTCAAAAGTGAAAACTTCATTCATTAAAATTTCAGTCTTGAAAAGTTTGAAGGGTTTCTTATCTTTACTCAGTAACCACCAAAGTCACAGAATTTCTTTTTTTCATTTTTTCATGTTTTTTAACTTTTGTAAAGATTCAGACTATAATGAAAGGAGGAAAATAAGGGAATAGAAAAGCCTATCTAATAGCTCTATTCTAAAGGTGAAACTAGAAATTTCATGTTATTAGCATCTTGCTAAAAATGTGAGGTAATAAGAAGCGTCTTAATTTGTAGTCAAGAAGTGTGATTCATTTGTGTGTCATATAAAGTCATATAAAGAAAGGTAGGGTTTTACCAACATAACAGGAGAAGTATTTGGAGAGAAAACTTCCTGATGGAAAAGAGAAATCTACCTGATGAAAGCAACACCAGAGTGAAGTGCAGTGAGGCCCATCTATTATACAGCCATCAATGAACAGGAGAGGTAAATGTGTTTGGATGTATTTTGAATAGTTTAGCAGGAGATTTAGAATCCTTTGTTTTCAAGCATCTTTTTCTTGCTGTGATTTATATTTGATATTTTTTTCTGTGAGTTTTGGACTCTTGTTTCTAGTTTTATGTCTGATTTTAAGGCTTTGGTGGCTTCTGCCTCCAAATATTTTAGTTTAAAAAGAAAGCTTTTTTGGTCTGATGGGTAAGGCACTCTGCTGAAACTTCAGAGCACGTGTAATCAATGTAAGAGCTAGCCTGAATTGTATGGGCACAGTGCTTCACCGAGACACTTCCACTGCATTTTGCTCTACTCACCCGGGTAGCCGGGAAGCATTCCTGCTGCTTCCACATTTGAAACATGCTCATGGTTTTAGCAATCTTATCCGCGTTTCATTATACAGTCCCTGATAGCTTACAGGTCCTTCTAGGCTGCGTTATGCTGGTTGGTGAGCAGTATTTTCCCGTGAACATTGCTTAACTGGACTGACCAGTGCAAACAATGTCAGACTGCTATTGACAGCATATCAGCTGTACGTGGTGCCTACTACTGCCTTCGCAGGAACCTGCACAAGTCATCTGCAAAATCATTTAACCTTGGCTCCCCTATTCCTTCTATTTTTGGAAGTACATGTCCTGTGCCCTAACCCCTCCTGCACTGAGGATCACTGCAGAGATCACTGGCTGGTGCAGCTGGGGCTCTGGCATCTCTTGGCAAAGCGAAGCTCCCCTGTGCCCTTGCCCTCCAGCCGCTGGTGCGCAGCACAGTGACCAGGGTGACATTGCAGGCACTCACACGCCACAGTCCTCTACTGCCCATATAAAATACATGCTGCAAAACACTGCGTGCCTCCTGCTCGGGCTGGCGTGTTTGTTTTGCCAGGTGTTGCACATTTGCAGCATTAATCAAGTGTTGCACATAACCTTCTGGGAAATCATGCGAGAAGCAGCACTTTTTCTCATCCTGAACTTTGTGTTGTACTAATGCTTTTTGCATTTAACACAGAAATTATAGAACCAGCTGGGAGAAGATTTTAAGCTGTTTGTCTCGTCAGAGTGAATTTCTTCAGTGAGTTGTAACCTGTGTTTCACTAGGCTATTATAAGCAATATAAGCTTAGCTGTGAGTGGCACCTGAAATTTGATGCATATTTTTTATTCAACATCTTTTACATTTGCAGATTTTCTATAAATATCTTAATTTTTTATTTACTGCTAGATTAAGGAGATTTAAATTAAACATTTGCAAAAAGGCTACCGATTTTTGCTGTATACTATCACAAATCAAACGTAAACAATGCGCATGGTTTCTGAGATATTTCACAGTTCAAAGCAGATAAATGTATTATTGCTGTCTGATATTTAAATGGTGATGATGCTGTCTGAATGGAGATATAAACCTTCTCTTCAGCTTTAAATAAAAAACAAAGTAAGTGTTTCTGAAGGTAGCAAGTTAGTTTATTTAGTCTTTTTCCCATTAACTGATCAATGAAAGGTTTTGCTTGGTAGGAGATGGACGTCTTGCAAGAGCTGTAGTTCTGCCCAGTGCTATCTCTATGGAGAAACAGTGGCATCTAGCTGCCGGAGCAGCTCAGAGCTCTCCTGGCCAGGACATGCTACCCATCCTCCAGGGATCACACAAAATCACGTGCTGACATAGCTCAAGAGCTTCCAGGTAGTTACAAAGCAAAATGATAATGACATTAAATCTTCATCTACCAAACCACAATTATAAAATCCACATCATTACTGTTATAAAACACACATCATTTCAATTCTTCGTTCCTAACCCCTGAGGAAGTTTCAAGTTAGAGTCAAAAATCCGAATGAGGATTTGGTCTCTCGTGTGGGAAATCATTCTAGGAGAGTGCCAAGGGGGCTTGTAGCCTGTAGCTTTTCCTGGATTTCCTTATAACAACCACATCTTTCCCCTTTGACCAGTTCTTCTGTTATTGCACTTCTCTGCCCAGTGAGGACTCAGATTTTGCCCATGGAAGCTGAAATTGCATTTCTTGGCGGAATCACACTTGCCAGACTGTCACACTGAGGTGACTGGGGTGAGGGACAATTCAAAGGACATTTAGGAATGATGCATAAATTGTCTCATGAATGTCCCATGTATCAATAACATCATATTGATACATAACATTTCCTATATTAATTCTCATGAAGAAAGAATAATGAAGAAAGAACACTTTTACTTGAGAACAGACTTAAAAATTTGCTTTTAAATCCACCCTAGATTGGAAATTTAGCAGATATATTTCCACAATAGCCTTTGGGAAATTTTGAATGGTAATATGAAAAAACGCACAGAAAATGGTTGAGTTCCTATATAACATGTATTATATATATTTATATGTATAAAGTCTTTTACAATTGTGCTGTGATTTTTCTTCCTCTCTCACACTAAGCAATCACATGACAGAAATTACTGAAGGAAGGACTACATAAACAGAGAAGGAAATTAAGAATTATGCTGTTGTGATATGAAGTGTTTGTCCTCTATCACCTGGAAAAATGCACTCAGTTCTGGTCATCTAATTTCATTAGATATGGCACAATTTTATAGGAGCTACAGAGACAGTAGAAGTTTTTATAGAAGTTGGGATATTCAAAGAAATCACCCTTATAAAACAGTGAATTCTCTCTCACATCCGTGATGTGTTCTCTCTCACATCACATGCCCAAACTGAAGGTTAAATACTGCCACATCAGGAAACAGAGTTCTTAAACCTGCTGGCACAGTTGGAAATCATAAAAGACGGAAACTACAAACATAAATTTTTAGAAAGGAACTGAAATAGGTCAGGTAGTGCAGAGGAATACATAATAATGACCACTTCACACAGGGAAATACTGGGCTCATTTCCCATCATCCAACTTTAAAGAGAAAACAATGAAATTGAAATGCAAGAGGCAGATAAGAGGATTATTTCACCTGAAGTAATATTACTCTGCAGGATACAGCCTTGAATACCGAATACACGCAGTTTACGCAAAGTAATGGGGAATAAGACATTATGCTTCAAAGTGTAGACCAAGCACAAACTAACAGGGCTTGGGAAGAAACTTCCTATGAGCAACTGCTTGGAGAATTCCAGTGCTTTCAGCTGAACCATCTGGTACCAGACGTTGTTGAAACAGGACACTGCATCTCAGGTTGGATGCAACGTAGCAATTCCTACATTCCTAAAATTCCTGTTTAGTCAGTGCAAATTAGACCTAACTCAGTGCTCCTTCTGGTCTTACAGAAATAAGGGTAAAGCTTGAAGTCTAAATTAGATGAAACATAATTACTAGTAGTTGGCCTCAATGTATTTTGTAAATACTTTATTTAAAGACTGGATACGTCACTATGTCTAAGCTCAAAACAAAATTCTGCTGATTGGTGGAACTTCTGCTATCTCAGAAGGGCACATGCAGCTTGAATGGTCAGTACAGGCACCATTACAGAAATTGGTGGAATTGTTTATTGGTGCAATTCCTACCAAAAAAGATAGACCGATGTCTCTGCAATTTTTCATGTTGTGTTCAAAATTAAGCTTCATAATTGTTTGCATTATCTATCTTGAAATACGAATTTAAAAGCTTCTTCTACAAAGAAACCCATCTTTAAACCCTATTGTCCTGCTTGAAGCGCTTTGATAAGTTTGTGTAAATATTAGAGAAAAAAAAAAGCATTAGTTTTTTGTTTCATTTTTTCAACATAGCATTCATGTGAATACTTTCACTTCACAATCAACATAAACATGATAAAATTTTGTTACAGGTATGTACGCAGATAGCTACACACAGTAACTCCATTAAAGGTATCCTGCACATTTCTAACACAGACTTCCTAACAAGGAGAAGAGAATGGTGCCAGATTTCCATTTTCCCCTCATGTTCTTTTATCAGCTGCTGCAGGTAATTTTATTCATGTTCCCTGGACTGCATTCTTTTTTTCCTGGTTGGAGAGCCAACTTTAAACTCCAAAACATTAAAGCATTGGAAGGAAAAGAAAATGGTATGAAAATGTCTTCTAAAATCCTTTTAAATTTCAATTCCATGCTTAGATGTATCTTTTCCATATTTAATCAAAAGCATTCAGGTGTCTGCTTTCAAAGAATTTAACAGAGAACTGCAAGTCTACTATCAGCAAGTTGCAGTCCCTCCAAGTCCTTTGTGCACTAACCTTAACAAATCAGAGTGAGTGCTTTGGAATTGGAGATTCTGCTCAAAGCAGGTTCCGACTTCTTGAAACATGGTCTGAATTCGCTGAGTATTTTAAATCGTCTCTTTCTAACTGCAAGTTAGTGAGCACAGTTACTCCCCATTATTCCTGAAATGATTTTTTTTCTTCTTTTCAATTATAATTCAATAGAACCAGTTGGAAGGATATTAACAAAGGAGGCATCACAAAGTAAAGTTTGTAAATAAACAGTTTTATCTTGCCATAGTTTGGAGAGTGTTAGTAAAAAATCAATAGAACATTACAGCCTGGGAAGTGTAGCGAGCTCATCAAGAAGATAAGGAGAGGAAGGTCTTGGAATAATTTATTCTGAAACAATAAAAGGAAACAGTATTAAAAAGATCATAATCAGAAAATAATATCAGTCATATCATTCAGTTTTTTATTTTGCGTGACCTGTCTATTACAAAGTGAATATTATGCAAGCTTTGGCATAAGAATACTCTCCAATTAAAATTGCGGATGCAATGCCATTAATCTAAAAGCCTGTCTATGTATTTTAAAGACTCAGTTCAGATGCCCAAAATAGACCTCTAGGGCCATCTGAGATGGCTTACGATTTTTAAAGGTACCCCCATGTTGTCTTTAGGCACTAGGAGATATGACACATATGGTTCTGGGATAGCATTGGAAGCCAGACAGGATAACACACAAGAGGCCTGGAGCCAGGCATCTTAAACGGCACTTGCTACCCATACATGGGCAACTGAGTCAACATTTAGTCACATACCAAATACTTAAAAGTAATTATCAACTGAAGTTTCGCAATCAGGCGGTAAGGAAACAATTCTGCGTACATAAATGAATAACAAGGCATTATAAAGAGGGTTATAATTAAAGATTCTACTGCATCAAGTTTGAAAGCCTAATTATGATTCTAAAATTATTTCCTGATGAATGTGTGACATCCATTCCATCACCAATTAGTCTAAAATTTTCAGCTAAACCGCCTCTGTTGATTTGTAAACCCATGACTGAAGACTCTCATCAGCAGATTTACGGCTTTAAGCACCAAGTAGCATATCTTAGCTATTGCAGTCTAGGGCCTTGAGGATATTCCTCTGGTGGAAAGCAGGTGCAAGCCAGTGTGTGGTGCTGTTTGTCAAAAGCTCTTTAACAGGCACCTGAATGAGATGCTTGGGTGATTACAGACGATTTTTACAGACAAAACCTACGTATGGTAAATACAAGTCACAGGTTATGAAACTAAATGTATGTCCCCTAAAATTGTCATGTTCTATAGAAAGAACTATTTTTTTTGTTGTTTTCTCTGGAGTCCAGTACAAGGATAAATTCTAATGGATTCTCATGGAGATGAATAAGAAGAATGGCATATGTAAAATGTAACTGTGCATTAAACTGTATATTCTAGAAGATAGAGGAAGTCATTGCTGACCACCACCACTAGGTAAACATCATTGTATGGCATAAAGTCAGAACTGAATTCCAGCAAAGACAATGCAGGCAATTTTAAGCCCTTTAAATTTCCACAGTCAGATGAGGGTTTTCATCTATGCAATCAAATCTACTGTTTTCAACCAGATGCAGTTGAATATTTGCTCCTTGCAAGTATGGGATATGATCTTTTTTTCATATTAGCTCCACAGAGGAGATTCATTTTACATGGTCCAATGAACTCCATAGCAAATCTTTATCAGACTGAAGGCCACAAGGCTCAAGGTATGGTATACCTCGGTCACTAACAGTAAGGAGAAGCCTGAGAAGTAGGTTTTAGAAGGAACCTGAAAGTGGTTTCCCAGGAGTCCCACTGTCATACTGCGGGACAGGTCTGGACATGACACTGAAAACCAAAGTGACCCTCTGACATTGATCTCTGCCTGTTTTGTCTTCCCAGAGCTAGATATTTAAATTACCAAAGGGTCCAGCAAGAGCACACCTCCACTACAGGGAGCGTGGCTGCAGCACGGACTCCCCCGTTGAACAGCTCAAGAATTGGACACAGCTCATCAAGGAGCTCTCATCCCTTTGTATTACCTATCATGGCATTTGGACTCTGGCCGATGACAGCGAGCAGAGTCTCAGGCAATGGGGCACAGTTTGGGGAACAACACAGTGTCCCTATTTACACTTGATAGGATGCTCCTTACCTCTGTTTCAGCCGATACTGCATTTTGCAAAAACTGCTCTTAAGAGTTGTATGTGTTCTCCAGGCAGGCCATTAGCCATTCTGCCTCTGCAAAGTCCCACTGGTACAGTAAGACTAACATACGTACTACTCAAGTTATATTTGCAGGCATTGCACAGAATGCACAAGACATGAGGTTTTCTAGGGAGGGGGGAGATTGATTTTAACTAGGTTTTGTTACCTACAATGTTGAACCTATATTGCAGCTACTTGTTTGAACTGCATATGCTATCACTGGATAGAAAAGATCATTTCTAGGACAAAATACATCTCATCTATCATAGACATATCCTTTAGGATGAGATGAATTCATCTTAAAGTAACTATTTCTTTCAATAGGCTATAAAGGGAGTTTAGGCAACTGGGCTAGGGTAGACAACTGAGTTACAGATGACAGCATTTACTCAGATGAATCCTACTCCTGTTACTAAAGACATGTTTTAATCTGTTACAGTGAGGACATTGCTGTTGACACATTCCTGGTTACAGTGCTAAAGCGGCCAAATGTTGATTTACAAGGATGAATAAAATAAATGGCAGCAGCTCAGAAGCAGCTGCTACTTTCCATTGGCTAAAGGATATGCTATTTTCTGTTGCTTTTTAAAGACCTGAACTATTTCTATATGGGATATACGGAAGTAAAACATTTTGGAGTTATTGCATTCTATCGGATAATTAATACATCTTTAAAAATAATCTAAATTTATTTACAGGCTAGAGAGTAACCTTAAAGTAATTCATGTTTCTGAAGTCTTTAATATAGTACATATATTTGGTAGGATTTCTTTTTCTCTAGGAAAAAGCAGTGGCACTCATGGTTACATTGCATTAGAAAAATTACCTCTCCAGCTACTAGGCTGCATTAAACAAATGAAACTGCTATACATTATGTAAACACTTTTAAAAATGTCACTGGAAATTAAATAAGTTTTGTCAACCTTTTGAGAAAGATTCTTAGAGGTGTTTCTCAACATAAAGCATTAAAACTGCCTGGAAAATCACAACTTCCTCTCAGTTTGTGCACTGATTTCTTCCTGCACTGGAATGAACTGAATGAAACAAAATGCTGTAGGAAAAAAGTGCTTACAGAGCAAGTATCTGCTCAGAGAAACTTCCACTCCCTGCAAGAGCCTGGTGCAGTCTACCACAATTCTCCTTTGCCAGAACATGACACCAAGCAAAATCTTTGACAAAACAGAAAATTTAATCAGTGAGAAACATGTGAGCCAGCCCAATACAGAGTGTCACGTGAAAATAACAGAGCATTCAAAAGGGACCCAGAAGATAGAAATGCTTGTATGCTCTGTTCAGAATCTTCCAGGCATGTACGTTTCTTAAGCAGCTATTTCTGATATCCTCACTGTCCTCATGATTTTTATATATCCATTTTATGCCTGAGTTTATCACTCTCCACTTCTTCCAATGCACTTGGACAGCAGATCATCAAAACGATGATAAAAGCAAAATTGAAGCAGCTTTTAAATTACCTTCAGAGTTTGGACACTGTGGGGAGGAGGTGGGGAAGAAAGAAAGATATTTTGTGGAGCTGCTTTTTTTTTTTTTTTTTTTAATTTAGTTCTTTATAATGAACTAGCATGCAATGTAGCCTTGCAGGCAGCATCAAAGAGGAAATTCTTGCACTAGCTTTGCCAGAGGAGAAATTGCAATGTGGAATTAAGCCCCCTTTTGCAATACTGATTTGGAACAAATATCAGTCTTTTGACCTGTGTTTTTCTACATATGAAGTGCAACTAATTATCCTTATCTATTTTCAAATGCTGGCAAATTTGGGTATTAATAATCCCCAATTAATCAGAAAATTCTTTTGAACAGATCTTTAAAAACATTGTCAAAGTGGCCTTAGCTGTTCTTGGGATAATTGTTTTTAAAATTGGAGTTGTTCTCTCTTTGGAATTCCATAATTTCACCCTTAAACCAAGCATCCAGACATTCAGAGCACTCCAAAGACCTACGAATTCTCTCCGTGCAATCTGCTTTCCAGGCTAATTTAAATTATGCCTTTTTCCTCCTAGGAAAACTTCTAAAATGGGAATCTCATCAGTTGATTGGCAATTGGCATTAAGCCAGTATATAATTCTCTGGTATGCACCATTAAACCTCACAGTGAGGATTAATTAGTACTGCAAAGCACTTTGAAAATGAAATGTGCTGTATACTAAATAATTATTATTTTTATTATTCTAACATTATAAGAAAATTAGCAAGTGACTAAGAGACCGTTTGTAGGACCTCCCACTGAAAATTACATTAAGTGGCCCATTTCTGAAAGATCATCCAAATAAGAATTGCCCATCTCTACATATATCTCTATCTATCCAATATATTCAGATATAGACAGAGGTGGGCAATTCTTATCTCTAAGGTTTTGTAATGGATCAGCACTGGTAATACAGAGAGGTTGGGATGTATTATCAATGAAGAAAAATAAATGTGCGAAGTAATTCACAAGGCATTGCTATGAAAGTTTGTTTGCTATATTACCTGCTATAGCCGTGTACACAGATACATGTGGAAAATAAGCTGCAGGATTCCCTTTGTTTCGCCGCCTTTAACAACCTAATCAGGAGCCAGATAGCAATTATACAGGTGAATCCCTTCACTTAAGCACCCACAGTGAGGTGGGTTGACATCTGCCTTCTAAATATCCATGGAGAGAAATGCAGCCATTCACACCTCAAAACTATGGTACCACGCTCTCTACAAAGGCAAAAATGTGTGATTGCATCATTTGTGCTTGACTCTTTCTCTAAAAGGAACTGTGTGAGCTAGAGACCGTCTTTTTTGCAAGTGAAACTGAGGATTTGGAGAATAATTATCACAAGAGTGTTGCATACATTCCTTCAATGAATCCATCAATCGTTTCCTCGCTCAGCAAAAAGAGAGGTAGAAGGCTACGTGTTTGCAGACTAGTGTAATAAATGGCAGCGAGCCATGGATAAATCTATGCCATGGGACATCTGAGAATCTTGCACACAATCTGCATAAAATACGTAGTTTTGAGGCTCTAATTCAAATGGATATTGTCCCATAAATTTTATATTGGCCTCCCTACAACTGTGTCGTTCGGTTCAAAAAAATATAGAATGGCTTAATCTGCCTTTCCTATGGATTCCTATGGAATAATTAATTATTCTTATGAATAATCTAAGGTTTATCTCCAACAGAGACTAGTGTTTTCTCATCAGGTGCACTTGCTTGCACAAAGATATGTTGTTTAGGGTTTGTTTGTTGTTGTTCTTGTTTTTGTTTTGTTTGTTTTTGAGTTAACCTCTGTTTCTTAACAGATGCTTTCTGAGGTATCTGCTGGATTAATGGGGACAGCAAAGTCACCCAGTTATTTTCAGAAACCATTAGCCAGTTCCTCATTAAACAGGAGCAGTTTGTGCGGCCGAGGAGTTGGTGCTGAAGGGCAGCTGGGCAGCTGGTTCATCCTGTGGCAGGGCAGGGAGGGAGCCACATGTCCACCACATGTCACCCAAAACGCAGCTCAGGACTACATGAAATTTGCTAATGAAATTTGCTAGTGGTAATGTAAAGCACAGAGCATGGAAAAGACCAAATGGAATGCCTAAAAGGAAATAAATACATTATTTACTTTGAATTTGAGAAATAGCATGAAGACTGGCACTCCTGAGGGACACAGGCTGTTAGTCCAGGTTAAATCCTTGTGAAAAAATGCACTCAATCTGTGGCTCATACTTCTCCTGCCCTTGAAAGCTTCTTGAGAAATGACAAAATCACTCACCACAGACTTTATTTTGAGCTGCATGTAGAGAAGTGTATGTACGCTTACTTATGTCACCAGAGAAGTAATTTCTAAAATAATTTGGATTAGAAAAAACCTTTGGTTGGTCATTTATATATTCACTGCCTCCACACTGTCAGTGTTAATTAAATTAACCATTGAAAAAGAAGATTCCTAACCTTGCTCATCTCTTCCCTTCTCATTAAATTGCTTGTTACAATTAATTTTTATCAATGTTTTATGTAATATTTAGCCTATATATTCTTGCTATAGTTTAAGAATACTTCTTCTTCAACCCTCATTTGCTAATGGAAATAATTGATCCTTGTCCTCTTCTGAGCATTTTCTCATGCATTTGTGACAGCTATGTTTCTTCCCTGGTTATTTATATAATTCGAGGTTCAAGGAGCACAACCAATAGAATACCCTGACAGGGAAAATTAAGTCAAATTTCATGGAAATCCTAATTAAAAGGTCAGTTCTGCAAGGTGGCTGCATGATTTCTACAAGAGTAAAAGCACTCCCAGCTCTCTTTCCACAAATCTCTCAGATCTGAAATTGTTCTCTGTTCAGGAGTTTTTCACAGGTTAGACTCAAACTTATGTCTAGGAAAGTTTTGACATCTAGCAAAATCAAACTGATGATAAACTCAGATAAGAGAATAGCACCTGTAATGATCTATATCATTAATCCTCAAGTAAAATACAGTGCCCTTAGTCTTTTTAAATTATTCAATTATTGTTTTGCTTACAAAGTTTTTGACAAAAATTCTCTCACATATTTTATTTTCCTCTCCTTTGGATAATATTAATTCTGGAAAAAAACAAATTTGCATTGGAAGTTGTATAATGATAATTTTCATTTTAAAACAATATCTCTTTCAATATAAGAAAATGTCAGCATAACATATTAATACAATATTTATGCAAAATAAAATTTTAGTTTGGAATTTTACAATATGAATTTAAAATAATGTTTTATTCAAATTTTAAGAAATTTTGAAGTACTTTGAAAATATTCTGTAACACCATTTTCCAATTTTAAATTGTGTCAAAAAACAAAGGTGCAGGTAGTCATTTTCTGAAAGAAAAGGTTGTCAGCTAGGCACATTTCATGTCACTATATTGAGAACAATCCATACTTCTTAAGTTTAGACACTCCATATAATTCTTAAATAGCATTCAATTGTTAAAAGGAGGAATAGGGAATCCATTGCTCAAAGCATGCTGTTTCTTGACATTTGTCTCAAAAATCATAAAGTCATGTTATAATTGGGATTGGAAGGTCTTCTGGTCCAACCTCTTGCTCAGAAATGGTTTCAACATTAAATAACATCTGTCCCTCAAAAGAATAGGGACAGTGGAGAGAAAAACTTGCATCAATCCACTGCATAGTATCCCAAGAGAGGAGAGGAACCTGAGAAATGCTCTCTTTCCCTTTTTGGCAATGTATTGATGGAAGGGGAGTGATGGAAGCAAGGCAGGCTGCCCTGCCACTGATGGGACTTTGCTCACCAGCAAACTCCTCCTTGACACCCTGCCCTTCCGCTGACATAATGGACAGGCAGGCTCAGGGGCAGCTTTCTGTGTAAATAACATCTACGTGTCTGCAAATGCTGTATTCAGTACATCCCCATCCATGCAGGGAAGTGACGAGTTGTATGAAATACTTTAAATTTATAAAAATGTTTCAAAAAGTTATATTAAGTGCTACCAATACTTTAAACAATATCAGCATTATCTTTCCTTTCATATCTTAATAGTCCTATGCTTTCAAGACTATTATCATTTTGGCCTTTTAGTATATATAGGAAAATATGTGTATGTGTATATGTCTATTATGCATGCATGTGTACTTGGGACCCAGGTAATAATGCATGGATTCCATATGAGAATATAAGGTGCCAGTTTATGGTATAAAAGAGCATCAAGTTTAAAACAATGAACAAAAATCTAGACTCTTTGGCCTTTGGTACATAAAATGGGAGCCCAGTAACTGCAGGTCACTCTATAATCATTAGAATTAAAATGAAGACTTATAGAGGATGGTTTAGTTCATCTAAGGTGGGAATTATTCCCTAAGGGTATTTTTCTCTTTCCACACACTCCGCATTTCTTATTTAACTAAGGCACCAAAGAACCTACTGTTAGGTGGTATTGCAGTGTAGGGACTTGTACATCTTTTCTCAAACTTGCATTGCTTTTCACTATCAGTTCTTATCACAAGACAAGCTGGATAGTAATGTCAGTAATGCAAAAAGCACAGACCTCACACACAAATAATGAATTTAAAATATTCTCCCCAAAGAGGATGTTTTCTTTAAAATTTCACACACATTCTCCCATGTTCCAAACCTTTCAGCTTCACTAGGATTGAATTTAGTTTCTCCTTTAGTGTCTATTACAAAGCTCACTGCATCCTCCAGGATCTTCGCTGTGACATGGGAGCTCCCCTGCAAGACTCGTGCCGCTGCCTTGACAGCAAAGCAGCCCGAACTGTGACAGCAGAACCATATTGACATCATCCCCTTTGCCCCAAACCCCAGCCTAGTTTCACTAACCGAGTAAACTTGTGCTCCTCTTGCACTCTGGACACCAGCTGAAAGCCCAAGCGTCATCCCGAGCTGGCAGAAATCAAAAAAGCTGAATTGGTTTACATCAGGTAAAAGCTGTTATTTTTCCTTTTTTAGTAATTTCTGATGTACTCTGTGTTGTGCAACCGTTACCATGGTATGTATGCTTTTGTATTGAATACTGCCATGAATAACTAACAAAGTAATTTCATAAGACATAAATTATTACTAACCCCAGGCTACAATAATTCATGAATTACAAAGCTTTTTAATTTAATATGCATATTTTATGTATTTGAGGATGAAAAGCCTCCTTTTAGGCTGACTCTGTTTTGATTTACACTCTGAAGTCCATGACTGAGAAATGTTATTTCATGCACAGAAGGAGAGAGATCATCACTGAATAACATAAATAGTCTATATATAGATTTACAGAAAATAGGTTATTTCTTCTTGCATATTATAAATGCTTCCCCATGCACATTTTTAAATATTTAAGATCAAAAAAGAAAACTATTAATTGAAAAAAAAAAAAAAAAAAAAGAAGTAGCAGTTATGGCAGTTTGAGATACAACATCTATTCAAAATTATTATGACCTTGTGCAAGAGGTACACAATTGCCTTCACAATTGTAGTGTTTTCTACTGCTATGTATCTAAAAATAATAGCAAATCAGTCCATATTGAACATAATACAGAGGTTGTGAAAAAATACATATACTACAGATAAATTCAGGTATGGCCATTCAGACCGCAGCAAAATTATATGATGGTAGTTACTGTTAGCAATGAAATAAAATCCTCTGCCCTAAGTAAGTTTCTGGTTCTAAGCAGTGTTTAATAAGTATTTTTAAAGCTATTTAAAAGTATTGAAGTTGCAGAGTTTTATCAATACAAAAATATTTTCAAACACTTCTACATTAAATATCACCGTAGTTTTTTTGAACCAAAGACCTGACACAGAATGAAAGTTTTGTCAAGACAGGATGTAAACAGTCATTTCATTTTTAAATGTCTTTTTTTTTTTTTTAACTACAAGTTTCCTCCCATTTAAAATGATATTTTCTCCGGGGGAGGAGAGGGACATCCTCTCTATAATAACTAGACCTAGACCTGCTTGGCACCAGACAGAGCCACAGAGCAAACCGAAGCCGAGGGTGCCAAGCCCCGATGCTTGGCAGATTTGGGTTTCACCCAGCGGTTATTAGCCCCAACTCATCTGCTGCACCTACTGCAGCTAAGTCCAAAGTAGTTCTGTGCAGAACTTATGTGCAGAATGGATTGAGACTTCATAGTGAAGGTGCTAACAGAAATAGCTTCCTTGTAAGGGGTTCAGTAGAAGTAGAAACTTGTGCTTATGGGACAGACAGCCTTTGCCAATGCAAAGATTTGAATCAGGAGCCTCCAAAGCTTGAAGGACAAACCACAGCATTTGGATGTAAAGAGTAGGATTTAAAGCTACAAAGTCAGATGCACCAGATTCCTCTAAAATAGAATAGAAAATGAAGCATGTCTGGAATCATTCCCTGGCCCTGGCCAGTGATCCTGGTCTAGCACAGTTAGCATCACTGGATGTGTCATTTCTAAAACAAAGTGATTGTGTGCAAACTGCCAAAAGAGAATCCCAGATGATGCGTAGCAATGAGTGCTGGTTGGCACAACTTGAAACCAAGCTGGGGTCTCCTGAGCCTGCTTCGGTGCCCGTGACCGAGAGCCACTGTCCAAGTGTGCTCCTGATACTGTTGATTTTGCAAGTGTTGATGCAGTCAGAGGGGTAGACAAGATAGTCAGTGGTGACACTTCCAAGCTCTCTCTGTCCCCCACCAGCCTAAAGCAGCTCTTCTCCCCAGCTGTCTGCACTGGCAGTGCTGACATCTGCCCTGCCTACCTCTAGGTTGCCCAGAGGGAATTAACAGTGCACCACAGAGCTCTAATGCAAGAGATCACTCACAGCAGCCTTGCCGATCCCTCAGCTTTGCCTCCTGCCCTTCTGCATCCCTCTTCTTCCTCTGAGACGTTTTGGCATCCAGAAAGAGGCTGTTTCACCAGTGAGCAGGGCAAGCCCATCGCTCTGCAGGGCACTGCAGGATGAGCTGGGGGTTGCCACCCAAAGCGTCCCAGAGCCATAGCCTGAGGGTGCGCTGACACCCACTCCTCTCCCTCGTCTCTCGCAGCAGCCCTGAGCTTTGTGCAATTCCATCAGGGTTCCCTGAAGCTTCAGGTGTGATAAGAATTTTCTTTTTTTCTCTGTGCCGGGCTCTACATTCCTATCAGATTTTCACCATGATTTATGACATCTGGTAGAGCAGTAAGAATATCTTTCTGCACAGAATGAGACACAGATGTGTTTCTTGTAAAGTGGACTAACAGTTTGGTTTATGGTCACTGTTTTTAAGCTCTCCATTCACAAATACTTATTTTGATAATTTCCTCTCTTCCCTCTTCCTTCAGATTATAATAACTCTAGACATCACATCCAATTGTCAAAAAGAAAAAGCAAAACAGAACATTATGTGTCAAGTTTTGAGGAAATAAAATAACTAATTGCAAAAGAGGTTTCAATAATTTCATTTTTTATCTCAGTTATGGCAAGTGTATCATGACAATGCTAAAATAACAATGTATGAAACAACCCATAAACTGGAAAGAGCAACATTCAAGGCTTTCAGTGTTTAAATCTGGATACTATTAATTCAGACATAAACATACATAAAAATGTCCTGGTATTCTGCAATTTCTCACATTGCTCTCTGTAAGAGAGACCATGTGCTTTTGCTGTGCTTTGTGCACAGCATAATGGGACTCTGACATTGACTGCAGCACTCCCACAATGTAAATACCACTCAGAGTTAAAATTATGCATTTTGTTTTTTTCAATAAACAATTAGAATGAGCTCTGTTCTTTACTAGACAAAAGATAGCAATGTTTCATCTCATGCATCACTGTATATAATTAGTATCCAGGATCCTGGTGCTGCTGGTGATAGGAAGAATGCCTTTGATATTTAAACAATACCAAATACCATAAATGCATCAGAAACATAAAACATAAAGGAAAGGGAGTCAGAATGGTCCCTTGAATTAATAAAAAAAATAAGGTATGTGGTTTCAAAGGCAGTTAGATATCTAATTTTAACTGAAAATCATCCATGTGTCTAAGTTTTACTACAGTAAAAGCCTGGTGACCTTGTTATCAATTGAAATTGTAACTTTGCACCTTCAGGCTTATT
This sequence comes from Nothocercus julius, assembly GCA_013398735.1. Taxonomy (NCBI): domain Eukaryota; kingdom Metazoa; phylum Chordata; class Aves; order Tinamiformes; family Tinamidae; genus Nothocercus; species Nothocercus julius. The sequence goes on along the minus strand of VZSV01000126.1, from coordinate 1,672,719 downwards.
CATTACAGTCCCATAGCCCCAGTTCAGTCAGTGCTGCTGCCGAGTTACTGCAGTGCCCAGCAAGCCCAGGATCAGAGAGAGGATTAGAGAGATGCATTTTTGAATCCATATTACTCTCCTAGATAGGTATTCTCTCCAACTACCTTTTTTTTTTATAAAATTTATAGGAATTTAATATCTTTGAACCATTCTAATTTGCTTAAATTTAGTCATTGAGTTAGGAAGCAGAGATAGAGAGACAAATGTGGAGAGTGTGATACACTTTGTTTCCATAGAAAATGAGGCTAAGCATAATAATCACTATGAAGTTGCCTTTTTTTTATAAATAATTGTATTTTTCCTAGTTTATATATTTGAATTATTATTGTTTAATGAAAGTCACTATCGATGTTCACAGCATGAGTAATTTGCAGGATGTTTAAAAGGGAAGAGAAAAAAGCTGAGCTTCTATGCAATTGACAAAAATGTTCAAATATTTTTAAGTACATTGATTTTCCCTTTCAAATAGCAGAGTGGAATTTAGGAGATTATGCCTATTAATTTGAATTTAGAAGTAAGAAAAATATCTCATGATTTCTTCCCCATTTAAACTCCACTATAACTACAAATTTTTAAGTTTTGTTATATGCGATGAGTTCGTCTACTCGCCACCTACTTAGGAAATGTTGTGAGAGCCTCCAAGCAAAGACTGACTGATTTAATAGGCTACTAAGCTTCACAAGGCAAAATCATTTAAAAGATAACGTGACAGATTGAATTTGATACTACTTCTCAGTAACCGAGTTACCTACATAGTATCTCTCTTAGCAGCCTAGCTAACAGTCTCCATTCATTTTGCCATGCATATTAAAATTAAGCAAGCAAAAAACAACGCAATTAAAAATCTCATGCTACTTTTAAGGTTGCTGAGTTCTTAGCTGTTGATGCTGGTTGTATTCCCACAAACCAAAGCTGAAAGTGAAAATCAATGGTCATATAAATAGTCTAAAAGGTCATTACTTTTGAAGGTAGATGAATGTATGTTATAAATACTAACAATATTTAGATAAAAGATTAAGAATTCCCTTTTCTCATATCAGATATATTAAAAGCAAACAGTATCTCCATGAGCTTTAACATAAATATTCACAACAATAATGTTCACCTGAAATCTAATCCAACTAGTTTAATGAAAATGTATCTACATATAGCCAAATTCTCATTATGTGCAAATTAGCAAATCAGCAAAACCAGAACATTCTCTTCTGCATTTTTGCTTTGAAAAGGATGAAAAGGCTTCTTGCCCTTAAATAGAAATAATGATAAAATAAATAAATAAATAAATTTAAAAGAACAGTAATAGATCAGGCATTAAACTAATTGAATACCTTTATTGTCAGCAGTACTTTTCTATAACTACAGTGAAACCATATTAGGCTCTGCACTGTGCTATTATCCAAAATATCCTTGTCTTCTTGATCTTTATTCTATGATGTTTCTATTTTTAATGGGTTTTATAACACTGCTGTTCCATAGCACCTAAAGACCATGTTGGAAGGCTCTCATGGGGCACTAACACTCACTCTCACACGCCGCTTGGTCTTGTTCTTGCCCTTTCCCTGGATGAGAACTGTGTTCACATCACTGGGTTTGGGTGGACATGTGGCTTTGCAGGGCTGGCTGCTGTGCTGTACTGCCTAAGTGTTTATATTGAAGAAGGCCAGTCAACTTCTATATGGAATAGGAAGTGGTATGGGTCAGGATGGTCATTAGGACATCATTACTTGATGTCAAAATCCCCATTAATTTCACCAAGAACTGCTGTTTTTCTATTTCAAATTATATTTTACAAATGATGAGTCACCTTTATGGCAAATGCAAAGCAACTATTTATTTGCTCATTTTCAAACGGCATAGATTTTCTGGCTTTCCTTCAAAATCCTGTATGATAGAGGAATTATTTTTTTCCTTTCAAAAAACTTTCCTCTCTAGATTCTGTTTATGACAGTCCCACTCCTAAACAAAGCCACCTTTTTTCTGTTCCCAGGCAAAGTCTTAAAAAAAAAATCATCAAAATGACACAGTATTTCCTTTTCCCTCATAGGTTAAGCAATTTTGTCTATTCTTTTCTCTTGTCCTGTGGTAGGGAAGGTTTTTGATGCCATTAACATTTCCCTTTCTTTGGACATTTCTGGCAGGTGAAGAAGTGAGAGTCAAGGTGATATCAGGCACCTTCAAGTGGCATTTGGCAGGCGAAGAATTAAAGGCCCCTCCAGAAAATCCTGTGTAGGTAAAATTTCCATGTAATGCCCTAGCAATTTAGCTTGAGTATGGAGAACTACCCAAGAGACCAAGGGTCTTATCAGAAGTCCCGTGCAGTCATCAGTGGTGACTTGAATAAGGTTTGAGCCATGTCCTCACATCCATAAGTGGAAGCGAGATCCAGAAAGGCCAAGCTCTAGTCACACAAGGACATCCATGCTGCAGTGCTGAGCATCGCATCGTCTCATCGTCATGAGTCTTTAAGAAAGCCACCAACCCAGGGGGATTTCTGCAGTCCTCCAGTTGAATCTGCTGTACTTTGTGCATACCAAGTATGCTTAGAGTGCAAGAGAATTAGTGTGACTGTACAAATCAGTGATCAAGTGGGCCTTGGGCCTAAGTTTCACTCCCTATCCTAACAGATATTTAAGAATTTTGTGTAGTGCTTGAAATCAAGAGTGAATCATTTTTGATAGACTGTGCAAATAACAACATTCCTGGGGTAAGAAAGGAAGAAATACCTTGCTTCTGGGACTGGATGTGATTTCACTGGCACAGCTCTGTTGGGAGCAGATACTCAGATGCTTATGCAGTTTTACTGCTTTGGCACCTAAAGCAGCTGAGGGGCTCTAAGGAGGTTAATTTTGTAATTTTGGACTTATGTGACTGTAGTCCCAAAGTGATTTGTTTGAGTTGCAGGTAAAGTGGGTAACTGACCCAAAGTCTTCCAAAACTTAGGTTAATGCTCATGCTATAAGAGTATTTCTTCTCTCTAAACCTTTAGAGCACATACACATTTAAATACCCTTTGCTATGATGGCATCACTGTTCCTTTGTTTTGAAGGCAACATTAACTATTATCAAATAAATTTGCAGTGTATACTGGACACATGGAATATGAGCGAACTGGGATTCTTCTAAATACACATTTTTCTACTTTTCCTTTACAGACCATCTGTTAGGTCAGATGCCTGCTTCCAGTGATATTTCTCACACCACAAATCACATGGTCCTATATATTACAAACTAGCAGATATTTTTAATTCACAGGCAAAATTCTTAATTATATGCACAAAATTAAAGGTATGACTTTAAAGAGTGTGCAGATGCTGAACATTTTTATATATGACAACTACTAAACATTTTGTTTATGAATAAGCTTCTGGATTGCCAAGCCAATCATTCAGATGATGAACATTTGTTTGAGAGAAGGAACAGCACATCTGGTGCCTGAAACCAAGATAACTGTTTTATGAAATGTTTAAACCAGAAAATGATTAGTTCAATCTAGGTCAGCATCTACATCAGAATCCAAGTAATATTTGTCCCTTTCATGATGGAAAGCTGAAGTTATAAACAGATACTTCAACATTGACTTCCTCTGCCAATTTTCAATGCTAATATCTCTTGCCCCTTGAAAGATATTTAAGGCTGATGATCCCTAAGTCTGAACTTAGCTTTATAGATATGAACAAGCCAGCAACATTTCAAACTTGTCAATTACCTGAGTGCAAGCCATGGGTTAAATTACTTCTCAGATGTTCAACTGAACATTGGCAGCAAATGTTTACCCTCACATTTTAAGATTTGCAAGAAAATCAAATATAAATATATAGTTCAGGATGTTGGCAGGTTTGGAGTTTGTTGGGCTTTTGTTGTTTTTCTTCAGCAGCGTTGTGGTCACCTCGGATCTATACTGTTTGTTTTGCCTGTGACTGAACTAGATATCTTGTTATAAGCACACAATGATGTATCTGTCCCTAACAGCAAGCTGACAGGGTTATCAGTCACAAAGTAGCCTATATTTGAACAGAGGTGAAATGAAATACACATGACTGAGCAAGACCTCGTGAATGTTCCACTTTAGTGGTTTTATCTTTCTTGAGATTAATTGACCACTTATTGAAGTGAGTGTAGTAAATGAAAATATCTCTGATTTTCCTTTTTGTCTTTTTCCCTCTTACCAGTAACTTCTCTTTATTCTAAGCAGGTAATTGGTAACTCATATACTTATTTTTTCCCCTTCACTAATTTCAAAATATTAGAATATGACCTCCTTTACAGCTCTAACGGATGCTATAATCCCATATGCTGTGCAAGGAAATTCCAGAGGTTGTCAAACAGCTTCCATTTCTAGATTTTCCTCTTTTCCTAATATCTATCCCAGCTAAAATGAAATTTCTGTCCAATATGTTTTGTGACAACAGCAGACTATCAAAGGAGGAACTTTCTGACCGAACTTTGTGAGAATGAGGAAGACTGCATCTAGGCTGTCGAGCTGCTACTAAGAAATATCTCCGGCCCTGAGGATAGATGTGTCACTATTAGTGATTTAAGCAAGAAGTCAGCTGTGCACATCTCTTTAATTCTTAGTATCTACAATGTATTAGACTGCACATTCAGTCCTAACTCATTCTTGGCTGTAGCAATAATTATATGCCTATGATTTCAATTGCAATGAATTACTCAGAAAACTATATTAAAATAACTTTAATTATAGCACAACGAGTCAGATTAAAAATTGTAAACACAGAGGAAGCATAGCAGTAAGGACCCTGAAAAACTCTCATACCCCTCCAACTCACCGAGTAGAATCTTTGTATATGTTATTCTGAAGGAAGATCTTATGGGCACAATGCTGAAATACTGAGTAGTTTTGTTCTACTTGAGCACATGAAATAATTTTCTCTCATACTAAATGCAAAATAAAATATAACATTAATAAATATAGACAAATAAAATATTTATTTAACATATTGAATGATAGTATAAAGCTATTATCCACTCCGGAACAATATTACTAAAAAACTGAGAAAACTAAACTCCATTTTAGTCTGGTTTGTCTAGCTTAGTTTTAGTTTAGTTTTTAGTCTAGTTGCCTGACCACAAGAACTTTCCTTCATTAAACTTCTACAGTGTAGACAACTCCAGATGGTGCCTTACTCCAGATGGTAGCCTAAAGCAAGACTGAAAAACGATGTGGGGAGCAGCAGGCAAGTGTCGCTAGCCTACATTATCGTGCAACTACTAGCACAGATGGAGATGTTTAGGAATAGAGGAGACGAATACAAGTGACTGGGCAGTAGCCAACACCAGTCAAATCTCTGTCATGGTGATTCCTGCCCTATCACTAATCAAAGCTCATTCACCACCAGAACTTCTGCGTGAAGGGTTTACCTCTCATCTCCATAACACCATGAGAAAGCTCTCAAATACTGGTAGCCTCAACCTCACACTAAAACTGAGTATTATCTCACTGTATATCATAGGTATGAACAGGAATAGACCCCACCTTTGAGGAAATGGGGATGTTGCTCTATAAAGAAAACTCAAAGTTTTTAAAGGATTAAGGCTTCAGCTGGTATTCAAGTTCAAGTTATATACACACAGGGAGAGCTCCTTATGCCTCCTCTAGTATAGTCTCCTCTAGTTTTCCCTCCTAACACCTATTCTTTTCCTCTGAAAAGCTCGCGTGGCTATGACAGTTTGCGCTCTCTTAAAATTCTTCCTGCATATCAATAGCATATTCTTCAAACACACCATGGCATTTCCATCAACACCAACATCCTGTTCTGCTCTCCTCCCTGAATCTTTTTTATTCACTAAATAAGAAGAAGTCAGCAGGACAGTGCTTGTAACAAGTATTACCAAGAGCAGGCATAGGGAGTTAAAAAAGTGCCAAATTAGAGAGCTATGATTGAACTGGTTTCAGGACACTCTGATTATTGAAAGCAAACAATCAGTGTGAAGCTCCCTCCTAGTGTTTTTGGCTCTGAATATTTCTATCTACAAAAGTAACCCGACTTGGTGAGAACATCAGCAACAGCAGCATCAATGCTCCATGTGGTGTGTGGGGTCTCTGGAAGCAGCTTGCTGAACCTGCAGTTCCTTCCACCTGCAGGATTCAGCGTTTTTTGACATTTTGTGCTATAAATCATGCTCCTGGAAAGGCCTCTTGTCTCTACTGACAAATTCACTCAAAAAAATACATATGTATACATATTAGATATATATATAGTTAGATATATATGTGTGTGTGTGTATATATATATTTATATGCATATAAATATATATATATATAAACACATAGCTGGGAAACTGTCCACTGTCATATTACCTTGTAGTCTTCTAGCTTAAACTCAGGATGCCCCATCAGGACACTAAGCAGGTCACTTGCATATCACAGGCCTTTACAACTTTACCCAATTTTTCTTGTCTTGAATTCAGAAAAGCAAACAAAAGAAATTCTGAGCTGTGAGAAAGCTGATCAGTCTGAATGAAGTATGAAATAAAAACTTGATTCCTGTATTTATTTTACATTTACACAAACATGCATGTGCACTCCATAAACTGACAATGCACTAATGGCTTCAGTGACTCCTATCAGATGAATATGTGGCTAGCCATTTTTATTCTGTTTTAAAATATAACTAATGATTCCTTCATTTAAGCAAAACTGTACTGCAATAACATAGTAAATTAGTCCATTTATTCCTGTCTATTACTTTCCTCCTATCCTACAGCATCACTTTGAAGTGTCATACAAAATGTCTTTCTGAGATTCAGTATCAATGTTCACCAATACTTTACAATTCTTTAAGAAATCAGAAAAAGACATAATTTGAAATGCTCTTTTAGAAATTACTGAGAGTTAGCCTTACCAAACTTTAGAAAGCAAGTTCTTCTGACTGTCTCTTCCAAGCTGTAGGCAATCACTGCACTGAGGTTAAAAGGGCTAACAGGACCAGAGAGATGTGCTATCATGTACTTCAGTCCTGGCAAAGATCTATGCTATAAGCAATTTCTGAGAAATTTCTCAAGAGATGTCAGCCAAGCATGCCAGAGGCTAACTTCTCTTTTTGTGATTTGTGCCTCTATTTGCATGTTTTTGCCTTAATCCATAGTACACGTTGCCAAATGGAAGTTGTAACTAAGAATTATCATTCTGAAGATCAAAGAGCCTTTGGGGAAGCTGAGAAATCAATGTAAGGTGCCACCCACATGAAAGCTGAAGTTTAGCTTTCAAAATGAGCTCCACCAAATTCAGCAAAACACATTCTTGAATCTTTTTAAAATCTAAATGCATCTCTTGCAATTTACAGCTCTGTGGCCTACTTATTCCCAAATATCTATTTTTTGGAATGCAAAAATAAGTTCCCCATGTCTTAAGAATGTTAGGCTTTCATAAGTATCACTGTATTGCAAAATCTTCAAGGCCTGAGGGCTGAATTTGCCTATGAAGGGACAAGCATTTCTTATAGTCAATGGAAACCAAGTGCTTGACAGCATCCTTGGAGCTACTACCACCTTTCACATAACAGGCAGACAGACAGGGCTCTGTCTTTTCTCTGCTGGCAGCATTCAAGCTCAGCTTTCACTTTGCAGCAAAGTTTCTAAACCACAAATCTATAAATGAGGTCTGGGTGACTTACCGAGAAAGGACAATTTCAACCCTTCCTGCTCACCTGGGGTGTTGTCTAAAGTGTCCATGCTAAATACTGCAATGACAAGGCCTAAAATCAGTGTAAGATAAGATAAGATAAGATAAGATAAGATGAGATGAGATGAGATGAGATGAGATGAGATAAAATAAAATAAAATAAAATAAAATAAAATAAAATAAAATAAAATAAAATAAAATAAAATGTGGTATATTTCAATGGTTAAAATGTTAATCATCAGCATTAATGAACAGCAAGACTATATTAGCGTAAAATTCAACCTTTCAATCTTTAAAGAACCTTTCTGGGGTAATGTGTAGTAAACAGCAGTGAATGAAATGAAATGAATGAATGAATGAATGAAATGAAAGGGAAAATGTGCATATTTCAGTGTGCGGAAACGTGTAACTACATAGCTATCCCAAAGTGTGGCTGGACACGGACACAGATTGGATTTGTACCAAGGATCCTGAATAAATATTGCACTCAGCATATGTAATTTATTAAGAACAGGCCCATCATGGCAGATCAAAAAAGGAGTATCCATGTCAAGTAAAAGATCTCCTAACAGAAATCTGGCCTATAGGCCTCTTGAAAGAACTCAATAGAGTATTTTTACCATCTGGTGGTTTCTGGGAAGCTGACCCTGTTTGTCCAGGTCTGTCTGCATGTGCGGGCATGTCCATGTACCCACACACTTCTGCCTCTGCACATATCCATGCAAGCCCCTGCACCCGCGTGCAGCTTTGCTGGGGAACATCAGCATGAAGGGAGCGAGGCCCTTTCCAGTTTCACTGCCACAGCTAGTAAATGGTGTTAAGGGAAGGGAGCTGCAAGGGCCAGGGAAGCAGAGGTACTTTCCTGTTTTTTTAGGAGGTTTTGCAGAGAAAAAAAGTGGAGAAAGATTGTACCTGTCCAGCTGCTCCAGTGAATGGGGTAACCTTCAGTCTGCCACCTCCTTCCTCCGAATGGCAGGTGTAAATAAACATTAAACCTCAAAGCAGCATCTAGAGACAGTGCCCAGTATAGCATCAAGCATATCACGTCCATGCTACCTTGGGTTGGGTGGGTATTGTAAAACGGGTCCTCTTTTTGCCATATCCAAGCTCCCTCCCTTTTTGATTTATATCCCTGCTCTATATCCCCTGATTTCACACACATATGTGATATATAATGCTATGACCAGAAAGTGTCTGGTTCCAAGCTCTGCTAAAGAAAAAAAAAAAAAAAAAACCATAAAAAGAGCCACTTTTTTTTTTTTTTTTATTGATCTTGCAGAGTCTTAGAGGAGCTGCTGAAGGTCTTCAGGAGGAAGTGCTTTCTGGGAGTGGTGGAGGCTTCTCAAGAGGAAGAACCTACTGGGAGCTGTGGAGGCTTTTCAAGCAGCAGCGTTGTGATCATCCGAAAAGCTGCCTGTTGCTAAGTCTGCATTTCCTTGGGCTATGAGTTGACACAGTTTCATCACAGAATCCACAAGTTGGCCAACAAGTTGCTCATTTACTTGAGCAAAACTGTCGAACTGATCCATGGATGAACGTGGCTGTCCAATTGAAACTTGTTTCTGGGACTCACTTGCGTTGCCGTACTTGTTAGAGCTCCTGTGTGTTTCGCTGGAGCTCTCATCCATACTGGAGCCTCCCTCACTTAAGAGGTCCTGTATGAAGCTTAAGAGTTTATTTTTTAGGTCTACCTTTACATAATTGAGTTGTTCTTGTATATCATGTTTTGCTCCTGAATAGGCTGAGAGAGATTTTGAGCTTTGGCGCTTCCCAGCATTCTCTAAATTAGAATCTCGATGGACAAATCCAAAGGCAGCACTGCCATACTCAGAAGAGCTTTTATTACCATTTGTCTGCTGCAGTAAATGCTGTTTTATCAGCATTAATGCAGTCATGATGAGGTCCTTTGCATATTTATCCATTGAGCGATTTTTTTCTGAATACTTGTTTGCTGATGAGTAAGATGTACTGGCTCCTCTGTCCTTATCCTTACCTAGATTATGCATTTCACCCTTCATTGCTGAAATTCTCATGCCTTGAGATTTGAAGTCTGACTGGGACCTAGCTTTAAGTGCTGTAAATGCTAGGCTTTGCCCTCTGGCTTGTTTCTCTTCTGATAAATCCCTAAGGAGGCGTTTCACCATTGCTTCCAAAACTTCAGTAGCCTTCTGTCTTCCTACATTGAACAGATTTTTCTTCAGTGTAGAAACAAAGTCAGAATCTGTCATGAGCACCCCAGTGACACTGTGCAGATTTTTCATGGTTGAGTCTATCAGGTCAGATATGACTTCCTTGGTGTGTTCCAGGAGAACTTTCTTCAGAAATACACAAGCTGGCACTTTTTTACCTTCTTTCTTTTGTACTTGCATGGTTTCCAGCAAGGAGAACACCATGTCTGAACCAACACAGTTGGCAGACACCATTAGAGCTTTGCTTCCAGAAGTGTCATCTGATTTTTTTCCTTGATTCATTTGTTTTTCTCGTTTGCCACTATTGGCCATCTTGCCTCAGAAGAATGAGTTTCCTTGGAATCTGGGTTGTTCTTGTTAGCCTTTTCTAGTTATGACCTTGCTTCAGCAGCTTCACTCACCTTCAGTAATGTGATTTTGAACACAGAAACGTTACTTACGCAGTACGAGACTTTGTATTGCTGTTATTTGCTGCTTGGCCACCGGAGCACGTTAGTGAAGTCTCGCTTGCATGGCTTGGGGACTGGTCACCAGTATGTTAGCGAGCACCCGAGCAGGCCCAACTAGGCTGGAGACAGGTGCCTATTTGGCAAGTCCTTCTGGAACTGGTGCACAACGTGGCGTTCACCAGCTGAGCCCTGACTGAAAGGACAGACCACTCCTTCAGCCCTTGAACTACCTCGCCGCCTTTAGTATGGTTATAGGTACGTATCTTATCTTGCCTCCCTTATGACAACTACCTCTTTGCTCCGCAGATTCTGCAGGTGAAGTTTGTTTCAAGGTTCAGAGATGTTCCTGCACTGGCTAGCAGCTGGTGTTGCTGGTGACTCTTTGGCTTCTTTGCTCACGCTGGTGACATTAGCAGAACATCTCTTCACGTTCCCCGTCCCTGTGCCCAGCTGGGTGCCTGGCGGATGTCCCCTGCGCACACGCCGGCCGGGCTGGCACCACGCGGCTGCCTTGGGCTCCTCACGCTGGAAGCAGAGTCTTTCCCAGGACCATGAAGAACCAGTTCCCTTCTGCTGGTTGAGCTGCTGCCAGCGCTGATGTTGCTTCCTCTCTCATCTGTCCATGCTCCCCGACTGGCAGGTGCTGCTTCCCCGCGTTGCCTGACAGTTCCTATAGCAGCGGTGACATCACAGAGCTGTGGCCAGCGATGTCACCTGTAGTCGCCGACGGCATCACAAAGCCCTGGATCTGCTCAGCTCCCTCTGTGTGTCCTGGGCTTTCCAATGGCTGCCCCTGCTGAGGAGGAATGTCTTTGTCTCCCACCTAAGCAACCATGAGTCAGGGGACAGTACAATAAACAAAGTAAACAAACAAATAAATAAAGGCTCTGCCCCCCGCTCTGGACTCTCCTCTCAGGGACACTCCTGCCTGGTGGCCTCGCTGCCACCAGCTTCCTGCTCCCTGACAGCCAGTGGGACCTGGCTGCAGTTGAGCCCAGCTGAGCCTCAGGCCCCTGATATTCGCATGGCTGCGTACTGGTGCTGGGAAGTGGCCTCTCCTGTGGCTGCTGTATTCCTGGTGCAGTTAAAGCTGGTCTAGCAGGACAAGTCAGAATATTGCACAGAGCATAACCTTGTGACAGCGCTGCCATGCTTTGTATGAGTCGTCAATAAAACTGGCAATTTTCTGAATGGTCTCTAAGTAAATCAATCCCAGGACAAATTTCTGTTCTCGCCCTTACTATTTCCTTTCCCAGCTTAACCTGAGCAAGTCCATGAGCTGTTCATTCAGCTCTGAGTGTATTTCTTCTTCAGCATGCCCAAGGAGTTAATTTGCCTTTTTCATTTATATGTAATTACAGTGAGATTTTAAATATACTGCTTCCTTGCTGTACTACCTTTATATTCTCTTCCTCTCTCCATGTCTAACAGTACCTGAAGTTGCATTGTGAAGAATAAACTGAATAATAAAAGGAGACTTTTTTTTAATAGAATTCAGTGTCAGAAATCTACTGAGTTAAATTTTGCTAATACACACATATAACATTTTTCACAATCTATTTTTTCTAGCTAAAATACCTTATTTTGACTCTTTTTCCTAAAGACTGCTTATGTGTATTAACACTGCATCCCAAATTAATAGTAAGTGTTGAGATGTATACCAGTTTTGAAAGCAAATTCTTTAAAGTCATCTGAAATTACAAGGGACAGAGTTAAAAAAAGAAGTTTGGGTTTTTGTCATGGAAAATTAATTTCTCTTACTGTGCAAGCTAATGAAATGAGCTTAAGGTTAAAAGGCTGTGCATTTCTTACTGTCTATGTTTAAAATGTTACTGATATTCACTTGTACTTCAAACAGAAATATTTTAAAAAAGGTAGGGAAAGTAATTTTTAGGAAAATCACCAGTGCTAGAGTTAGTGTTTGATTCCTATACATTCTGAATTTAATCTTTCAAGCTGAAAACTGTAAAAAACTAGAATATCTAAAATTTGCTGTATATAAGAGATATCACAGAGTCATCTGCCTTCACCAGTTCAAGACTGAAATGCTTCCCACCTCTATGGGAGGAACTCAAAAGTACTAGAAGAGATTGCTATAGGAGAAAGAGAGGTGACTTAGTTACTCGTTCCATGAGGAGGAGATTCGGGTTTCTAATAGTGAACAAAACCCAATCCTTTATAAATAACATCTCACAAAAGCTGTCTCTATATTCTGTGATATTTGCTGACATATTATGTCTATCTTCTTACTTTTAAGTCTGAAAACTGATGGTAGAAACATCACTTCTGTAACTAAAAACTGTCCCACATACTCTGAGTGTTAATTCAGAAAATGAATCGTAAGTTGTATTGTGTAGCTTCAGTCTTATCATCAATCATGAAAACAGTCAGAAAGGCTTATGGCCACTTTCTTAAAAAAGATAGAAGGAAAATGTTTCCACCATACATAAAACAATTGAATTCTTTTTGAATTATGACCATAGTATAAGTTTTTTTAAATCTCATCCTAAGAAAAAGTTAATAGGACACAGAGAAAAACAGATGGGATTTCCACAAGCAATAATCAGCTAGACTATAAGAACTGCATTTAGATTACCAATCAGAAGAACTAAAGAAACATACACATACTACATCTGGAAGTTATACAGTGTTTTAAAGGTAATGTCTCATCACGAAAACTCCAAAGATTTAGATTAAGCATTTTGCTATTTGCCATTATATCTCTCCCTCTTCCAAGGCTCACAGGGATATTGAAACTCAGTTTTAATGATGTTTACAATACGCACTTTTAGCTGAAGCAAGGTTCTCTTTTCCCAGTGTGATCAGGAAGCTTACCCTGAATGTATTTATTTAACTTAATTTCCCCAGGATGTATGCTTTCTTTTTTCAAATAATTAACTTCTAATTCTCCCTCTCTCCTAGGACACAGAACTAAAAGAGATAAGTGATATTTAGGGGTACTTACTTGTAATTCCAAATATTTTGAAATGATCATGTTAGTTGTAATTCTATCAAAAAAAAAAAAAAAAAAACAGTAAAACAACTGGTTTGTCTTCAAATTGCACATACAAACATAACTTGACTTATGGTGCTCTTTGGAAAGCAACACACACAGCTGCCACTCTGTGCCCAAAGACTAGCAGGAAAAGGAAAACTAAACATTCAGAAAAGGCTTTCTTGATTTAATGATAGAGAATTTAATGGTCCCTGGATGCTGGGGTAGATCGAGGGTCTGCTTTGCCTTTCCTACCCACGCGTGGCCAAGAGGACTTGTCCTGCTTGTGTCCAGCTGAACTCTGCAGAAGCAGGTTACTCCCCAAGAGAGGGGTGCACAACGATGGTGCAGCTATCCTGGGTGACCGGGTGCTCTACAACACCAGCCCCGGCGCACACCACATCCTCACCACTCACCTGGTGCCCACCTCAGGATCACACCAGCACACGCTGCAGAAGGTGCCATGTACAACGCACACCATCACACAGGCATTTAGAGATGCTGCTTAGTTATACCTGCTACACTGAAAGTGAGATTGGGACATCAAAGAACCCCAGAGTCAAATTAAGTTTGGCATTATATCCAAACTTCCACCAGGCTGTATCACAGGATCACAGAACGGTTGAGGTTGGAAAGGACCTTTAGAGATCATCTAGTCCAACCCCCTCTGCTCAAGCAGGGACACCTAGAGCATGGGGCACAGGGTGGCATCCAGGGTTTGGAAGATCTCCAGAGAAGGAGACTCCACAACCTCTCCGGGCAGCCTCTTCCAGGGCTCTGTCACCCTCACAGGAAAGAAGTTCTTCCTCATATGGAGATGGAACTTCCTGTGTTTCCACTTGTATCCATTCCCCCTTGTCCTGTCACTGGCCACCACCAAGAAAAGTTTGATTCCATCCTCCCCTCAGGTACTTATACATATTGATCAGATCCCCTTGCAATCTTCTCTTTTCCAGGCTAAACAGGCCCAGCTCACTTAGTCTTTCCTCATAAGATAGATGTTCCAGTCCCTTAATCATCTTCATTGCTCTACTCTGGACCCTGTCCAGAAGTTCCACATCCCTTTTGAACATCTCTAAAGAAGGAGACTCCACAACTACCCTGAGCAACCTGCTCCAGTGCTTTGTCACTCTTGCAGTAAAGAAATTTTCTCTCGTGTTCAGATGTAACTGCTTGTGCTTCAGGTTGTGCCCATTGTCTCTTGCCCTGTTGTTGGGCACTACTGAAATGAGTCTGGCCTCATGGTCTTTACACTGCTCCTTCAGATGTTTATAAACATTGGTAAAATCTCCCCTCAGCCCTCTCTTCTCCAGGCTGAAAGGTCCCATCTCTCTCAGCCTTTTCTCATGTGAGAGATGCTCCAGTCGCTTAATCTTCTCAGTAGCCCTTGGCTGGACTTGTTCCAGTAACTTCATGTCTTTCTTGTACTGAGGAGCCAAGAACTGGACTTTCCAGATGCAGCTTCACCATGGCTGAGCACCTTCTTCAATCTGCTGACCTAATGCACCCCAGGATACCATTGGCCTTCTTGGCCACAAGGGCACATTGCTGGCTCATGGTCAGCGTGTTGTCCACCAGGATTCCCAGGCCTTTCTCTGCAGAGCTGCTCTCCAGGAGATCAGCCCTCAGCCTGTACTTGTGCATGGGGTTATTCCTCCTCAGGTTCAGGACTCTGCATTTCTCTGTACTGAACTTCAGGAGGTTCTTCTCATATCTCCAGTCTGTCCAAGCCCCTCTGAATGGTTGCACAGTCCTCTGGTGTATCAGTCACTCCTCCCAGTTTTGTATCATCAGTAAATCTGCTGAGAGTGCGCTCTGTCCCTTCATCCAGGCAACTGATGAAGTTGAACAAGAAGCTGAACAAGACTGAACACAGTATTGACTTCTGGAGGACACTACTAGCTACAGGCTCCAACTAGACTGTACCACTGATCTCTGTCATGCAGCCAGTTTCTAATTCACCTCACTATCTAACCCACATTTCCTGAGCTTAACTATGAGGATATTATTATGGGAGACAGTGTCAAAAGCCTTACTGAAGTCAAGGGAGACAACATCCACCGCTTTCCCTTCATCCACCCAGCCAGTCATTCCATTAGGGAAGTCTGTCATGTTGGAATCCATGTGATATCCTTTGTGAATCCATGCTGACTGCACTCGATCAACTTCTCGACCTTAATGTGCTTGGAAATGTTATTCAGGATGAGCTGCTCCATCACCTTTCCAAGGACCAAGGTGAGGCTGACTGGCCTGTAGATCAGTCTATCATTCACTGAGAATGGTGAAGCTCCTTGAAATCTGTGTATCTACTGACCTGAGACAAACATTATTAGCACTGGAATTCTCTTTATGTGGAGGTCAATGTTAACAGTTTTATCCCAGAAGACCCATTCTTCAGAGTCAGGAAACCACCTCAAGATTGTAAACCCCACTGAAGCATGGCTGTAATAGGCATTGCATGTCTAGGACCCATCTGCCACCATGGTTCAGATAGATAGAATTTTTTTACACAGGGATTTCAGTGAGACTCTGAACCCTTGCAGCGTCAAGAAGTAGCATTAACTGCAGTTAAGGAGTGATGCCTGTTGCTGCTACATCTCCTTAGGAGGTCCATACGCACTACTCATTCCTGTGAGAATTTGTTTAGAGCTAACTGTCAGCAAGCCAAGCTGTAATATCATCTGTTACAGTGTTAATGTGTTATCTCTATACCGCCACTTTGTAAACATGCAGAGCAGGGAATTTAGTTCTTGAACAGCCTTCACTTCCCTTTACAGGTGACAAGTGGAGAGAAAGAAAAACAGAGTGGCTTGCTTTCAAATTCTTGATGCCACTGGATACCACATCTCTGTGCTCTCTACCTCCTGGCTGCCAACAGGACCTAACTGTAAGAGGCTAATGATATCACAGGAAGAATATACCAGTGAAAGAAGGCAGATCTGGCACACCTTATGTATATAAGTACACTAGATGTGTAAACATTTCTCTGTGGGCAAAGAGATGCAATCCAGTATTTACTGGATTTTTTGCAATGAGGATGAAAAAGCTATCGTGGCCATAACACAAGTCACAACATGAATCAGCAACTTGTCCTGACAGTTGAACCTGCAAGGTCAATGCTAAACAAAAGCCTCGTACATGTAAAATACATTTTATCTCCAGCATAAAAGAAATGGCCTTAAGAAGACTGACAGCAACTGTACAAGAATGGCCAAATTCACACCTGCTCCTCCCACCTCTGTGCAAGATACGAAGATTTATTTTTGTCAACAGAGGAGAAAGAAGCTGTCCATTATAGCCTGAGTCCATAGGCTAGATCTACATGCAGGAGCGTGTCCAAGGAAGGGCAACAAAGCTAGTGAAGGGGCTGGAGCACAGACCTTATGAGGAGCGGCTGGGGGAGCTGGTGTTACTTAGTCTGGAGAAGAGGAGGCTCAGGGGAGACCTTATCACTCTCTACAACTACCTGAAGGGAGGTTGTAGCAAGGCAGGTGTTGATCTCTTGTCCAGAATAACTACCAATAGGACAAGAGGAAGTGGCTGCAAGTTGTGCCAGGGGAGGTTCAGGTTAGACCTTAAGAAGAATTTCTACATGGATGGAGTAGTCAAGCATTGGAAGAGGCTGTACAAAGAAGTGGTGTAGTTACCATCTCCAACAGTGTTCAAGAACCATGTAGATGAGGCACTTAGGGACACCGTTTAACAGACATGGAGTTGAAGGGTTTTCGGTTGGACTCAATGATCTCATAGGTCTTTTCCAACCATAATGATTCTATGATTCTACTCAAAGTTCAGTGATGCCCATGAGGAAAGGCCTGGCTGGGATTTATTACCAATCAGACTGGATTTTTTTTTTTTTAAGACGCAGCTCTAGTACTACAGTCCTAGACCAGTGTCCCTGTTAGTGTAAACTGGTGTAGTTTAACTAGGGAGAGCTATCCCAAACGGCAGCTGAGCACGGGCACAGAGTGGGTCTGAACCATGGATCAGCGCCACATCAGCTGGTGGTGGGTAAGGTCAAGAATGTCAGCCTTCCCCAGGAATACTGCATCCTGCTGGATGCTTTCAACCCACAGGAAACTATCCTCAGCTCCCATGTGCTTTGTTGCTGACGTCGTGTCAGATGAGAGTCTCCCTGACAGGATAACAGAAGAGTTGTTGCATGGCTGCAACTATTGTAACATTCTTTGACCAAAAAAAGAGGAGCAAGCTTCATGTTGCCGCTCTGCACAGTGGCCAGCAAAGACCTTGGGTGTTTATTCCACTGCAGTATCTTTGACAAATTAGGAACTGCAGGCAATATGATTAGTTTTGTTTTCAAGGAGGTTAAATTCTCCTCAAGTCCAGGAGATCTGCTTGAAGAGTTTGTACAAATCAAACATATATATATATTATATATGTAAAATTAACTGTGCATCATATATGCTTTACATTAAATTTATCCAGAATAAGGACTGCAATCAGCATGTGTAATTTATTAAGAAGCAAGTCTAGCATGGCAGAATCAGAAAGGGTGTCAAGGACTCCTAACAGAAAAACAGCATACAGGCCTCTTGAAAGAACTAAATAGAGTATTTATATTATTTGGTGGTTTCTGGGGGCCTGACCGCAGTAAAAACATTTCCTCCGCTCTGCTACAGTCAGTAACTTGCCCAAGTTGCCTCTCTCTCTCTCTCCATTGCTGTCTGCATGTGTGGGCATGTCCATGCACCCACACACTTCTACCTCTGCGCATATCCATGCAAGCCCCTGCACCCACGTGTCGCTTGCTGGGGAACATCAGCGTGCAGGGAGCAAGGCCCTTCTCAGTCGTGCTATCACAAAAGCAGTAAATGGCATTAAGGGCAGGCTGCTGCTGTTAGGGAGAGCAGCAAAGGCCAGGGAAGGAGAGGTGCAGCATCTAGGGACACTACCCAGTATTGCACCAAGCCTATCACCTCCAAGCTCCTTTGGCAGGTTTTGTAATACAGGACCTCCTTTTGCCACATCCAAGCTCCCCCCCTTTTCTGATTTATCTCCCTGCTCTACATCTCTACATCCCTTGATTTCACACACACGTGGTACCTACTGCTATGACACAAAGGTGTCTGGTTGGTTTTCAAATTCTCCTGAAACAAACAAACAAACAAACAAAAAAGAACAGTAAATAAAATGGTCATAGCTCTTTCTTTCCTTCTCTCTTTCTTTATTGATTATGTTACAAAGGTTTTATGAGAGCTGTGGAGGCTTTTCAAGAAGCAGCATTGTGATCATCTGAAAAGCTGCCTGTTGCTAAGTCTGCAGCGCTTTCTTGGGCCATGAGTTGACACAGCTTCATCACAGAATCCACAAGTTGGCCAATGAATTGCTCATTTACTTGAGTTAAGCCATCAAGCTGATCCATGGATGAACATGGCTGTCCGACTGAAACTTGTTTCTGGGACTCACTTGCATTGCCGTACTTGTTAGAGCTCCTGTGTGTTTCACTGGAGCTCTCATCCATACTGGAGCCTGCCTCACATATGAGCTTCTGTATGAGGCTTAAGAAGCTGCTTGCTAGGTCTCCCTTTTGAAAACCGGATTGGTCGTGGAGATCACTTTTTGAATATGCTGAAAGGGATTTTGAGCTGTGGCATGTCCCAGCATTTTCTAAGTGAGAATCTCGATGGACATACCCAAAGGAAGAGCTACCATACTCAGAAGAGTTATCATTTGTCTGATGCAGTAAATACTGTTTTATCAGCTTTAATGCAGTTGTGATAAGGTCTTTTGCATATTTATCCATTGAGGAATGCTTTTCTGAATACTTTTCCGACGAGTGAGACGTGCTGGCTCCTCTGTCCTTATCTTTACCTGGATTATGCATTTCACCCTTCATTGCTGAAATTCTCATGCCTTGAGATTTGACATCTGACTGGGACCTAGCTTTAAGTGCTGTAAATGCTAAACTTTGAGAAGCGGCAGGTCCTCTATCATCTGATAAATCCCTAAGTAGGCGTCTCACCATTGCTTCCAAAATTTCAGCAGCTTTCAGGCTTCCTACATTGAACAGATTCTTATTTAGTGTTGATATAAAGTCAGTGTCTTTCATGAGCACCCCAGTGACACTGTGCAGATTTTTCATGGTTGAGTCTATCAGGTCAGATATGACTTCCTTGGTGTGTTCCAGGACAATTTTCTGCAGAAATACACAAGCTGGCATCTTTTTACCTCCCTTCTTTTGTACTTGCATGGTTTCCAGCAAAGAGAACATCATGTCTGAAGCAACAGACACCATGGCAGAAACAGTTAGAGCCTTGCTTCCAGAACTATCATCTGATTTTTTTCCTTGATGACTTATTTGTTTTTCATCTTGCTTGCTACTGCTTTGACTAGCCATCTTACCTGAGAAGAATGAAGTTTCCTTGGAATCTGGGTTGTCTTTGCTCTTATTAGGCTTCTCTAGCTATAGTTTTAGGAGTGGTTCCTTAGTATTTGGGTTGGGTGCTGGCTGCAGCAGCTTCACTCACCTTTGGCAATGTGATTCTGCTCACAGAAACTGGTGTCTGCTCTTGCTGGCTCAGCTGGCAATTTTTTTCTCTTGGCTTTGCCTGCTACTTGCAGTCGAAGGATGGACTTTATTTACGCAGTACGAGACTTTGTATTGCTGTTATTTGCTGCTTGGCCACCGGAGCACGTTAGTGAAGTCTCGCTTGCATGGCTTGGGGACTGGTCACCAGTATGTTAGCGAGCACCCGAGCAGGCCCAACTAGGCTGGAGACAGGTGCCTATTTGGCAAGTCCTTCTGGAACTGGTGCACAACGTGGCGTTCACCAGCTGAGCCCTGACTGAAAGGACAGACCACTCCTTCAGCCCTTGAACTACCTCGCCGCCTTTAGTATGGTTATAGGTACGTATCTTATCTTGCCTCCCTTATGACAACTACCTCTTTGCTCCGCAGATTCTGCAGGTGAAGTTTGTTTCAAGGTTCAGAGATGTTCCTGCACTGGCTAGCAGCTGGTGTTGCTGGTGACTCTTTGGCTTCTTTGCTCACGCTGGTGACATTAGCAGAACATCTCTTCACGTTCCCCGTCCCTGTGCCCAGCTGGGTGCCTGGCGGATGTCCCCTGCGCACACGCCGGCCGGGCTGGCACCACGCGGCTGCCTTGGGCTCCTCACGCTGGAAGCAGAGTCTTTCCCAGGACCATGAAGAACCAGTTCCCTTCTGCTGGTTGAGCTGCTGCCAGCGCTGATGTTGCTTCCTCTCTCATCTGTCCATGCTCCCCGACTGGCAGGTGCTGCTTCCCCGCGTTGCCTGACAGTTCCTATAGCAGCGGTGACATCACAGAGCTGTGGCCAGCGATGTCACCTACAGCCAGCAGTGCCTTAGCCTGGCTCTGTTCTGTGATTTCACTGTACTTTGATAAATGTCCCAGGTTTTCCATCAGTTGACCCTGGTGAAAGGGGAATGTCTTGTTTCCCATATAAGCAAATGTGAGCAAGGAGCCAGTGCCATTTAACCAGAATGCAAGTAGTTGCACAGATACATTTTCTTACAGTTTGCCGGTCTCTTTCCAAATGGACAGCAGTGATCTCACATGGGGAAACCCTCCTCTACATAGAAACATCATGGAGAAGCTCATATATAAAAGCATATGAAGCATGTATTTCATCAGTGATACTCAACAAAATGCCTAACACCTCCAGAGCTGAAAACTCCCCTCTTTTTTTTCCCTTCTTTTTCTGTCCCCCTTCACTTGGGAGCTGGTCAGCTCAGGCGCCTGTCCTTGCTATTCCCTTACATTACACCTTTCTCCCTCCAAAAAGCTGTATTGCCTGAATCCTGCGGGAAACCATCAAGAAAGCATCTGACACTCTATGAGTGCAACCAGATAAATAACCTTTTGAGTTGGCCCATTGGGAGGCCTTTGGTTCCTGCACAAGTTTCTAATGACAATAGCTCTGATCCAAAGTGCCTACAGTTACTGGAAGGAGAGCGGAGGAAGCTGCTTCAGGCAATGGGAGAGCAGCCCAGTCCCTCCTTTCTCTCTTCCCTTGACCCTGCCAGGGAAGTCCATGGCCCATGGGATGAGCAAACTCCTGGCAATGCCTGGGCACGGTGTCTGAGCCACATTTGACCCTGCTCCAGTAACTGCCAGATCCAGCCCAGTCCTGGTACTGGGACAGTATTTATTGTAAATAAACCCTGGTGGGAGAGGGAGAGGCAAAAAAATCAAATTCCTCCATAGGAAGATGAGGTTTAATTTTGTACATTTCTCCATTCTGTTCCTCTTGAAGACCCATAGTTTTTCCTATACCAGTCAGAGCCCTGCTGCCTGACTTCATAAAGTTTAAAACTCTTTCTGAACAATATGCTTTTACAACTGCTAATTTCTCTTTGTAACTTCATTTCTCAAATTCCAAAGAGTGGTTTGCAAAGAACCTGGCTGTTCTCTGCATCTCTGTTTTTTGGCTGTTTCTCTTGCATGTCTACCATCTTCATGGCAATTACAATTTAGGCCTCAACTCGTGGTGGGCTACTTGCTTTCAAAAGAACACGAATATGTGCTCTTAAGTTTTCATTTTATTCAAATAAACCAGTTCCACCCACAGGAGCTGACGTGCATTTCAGTCTTCACAAAGGCTGGATTGTTCTCAACCCAGTTACCCGCTGCACCAGGAGTTTCCCTCACAATGTTCCAAAGGGTTTATAAGTAACTCTTAACTCATGCTATTGTCAAATCCAGTAGTATAACAGAAGTGAAGCAGCTCCATACCTTCATGTCCAAACAGCAGTGAAACTAAGCATGTGTTCCCAGTATGCATGAACACACACCTATATGCAACACATACATACACAGACACCGAGCTAGCCACACAGATCAGGAAACAGAAACCCTCAGCATTCACTAATGGCCTCCTCCTGCTCTCCTCTCTGGATGAGCAGGAAGAAGGCCAGGGGTGGGAAGCGTACATGCATACAGTGTGGATCTCTCTGGCAACATCCACCCTGTAGGCACCCTGGATCCCTGCTCTTCTCACCTGCCTCCCACACAGACTCTCACACGTGCAAACGGGGGTGTCTCAGTCAACCTTCGATGCCATGGTCGCTCCAGCAGCCAGCCTGGACGCCCTGAGCCCTCTGGTAGCCAATTCCTCATCCCTAGACATACGCACACATCTGGCTCCCAGGCCACTGAACCTACTCACTGGCTAATCCAGCTTGGCTTTGCTGGCAATCACACACTGCCTGACTGACCTCACTTGCTGCGCTTGCTGGCACTGTAGACACAGGCGTCCTCTGACCTCTGGTCTGACTCCAGTGGCTGCCACTCAGACCTCCACATAAATGTATGAACACAGAGCAAGGATTTTCTCTTACTCAGGAAAATCATTAGACACAGAAGAAGACAGGACAGATTGCACGGCCAGACAGGTGTACTGACCAGCAACTGGTTCACATGCAGCCAGTCCTTTTATCCCCTTACACGTCTGTTCTCTCACACTTGTTCCTCCCCAAAAGACCTCAATCCCTCCCCTTTCCTGCCTTTGGTTTCTCCGCTAATGATCCCATAACATCTTGCGCTATTCCAAAAATGCTCTTTGATAACATCCTATCATGTGCCACTTTCCCCTAGGCAGTAACCCTGCCTCTGGAGAGTGGTCCCCATTTACACGTGCCACCGTGACGGATTTCACTCCCAGGCCATGGGGCTGCTGGCCCTCCTGTGACAGCTCAGGAAGGAGCCTTTGATGGACTGATCATTCCCCTGTGATAGCCTGAGATGGCCCTCGGAATAGCCAGATCAGGATATTTAGGCTCCCCACCTGCCACTGTTCCTCATACTCCTTTCTGAACATGGAAATGAGCTTTTTACCTCATAAAACAAATCACTGTTTTCCAGAAATTATATAGAATGATTGCTTCTTCACTCTTCTCCAGCTATCCTATTTCTACTTCTTCAATTATTTTGTTCAGGGTCAAAAAGATGATGGTACTGCAACATCTGACATATGAGGAGAGGCTGAGAGAGCTGGGACTGGAGAAGGCTCAGGGGGAATCTTCTCAATGTATACAAATAGCTGATGGGCTGGAGGAATAAAGAAGATGAAACAGGAGGAGAGGCATTGAGCACAAACTTAAATACAGGAAAAGCCACTTAATTATAAGAAGAAACTTTTCTTAGTATGAGGGTGGTCAAACATTGGAAGCGCTTACTTGGAGATTGTAGAGTCTCCATCCATCCTTGGGGATTTTCAAAACTCAGCTGCAGACTTGCAGACAAGCCTGAGCAACCTGCTCTGGTAGACTCTGTTCTGATCGGGGAGGAGTGACTAGACATCCTCCTTAGACTCTCTCCCACTTAGAGCAGCCTATGATTCTGTGATCCCTATAATTTGTGCTGATTCTTTCCTAAGGCTTGAGATAACTTTCATACAAATTTGACTAGACCACAGATCACAGAATCACAGAATGGTTGAGGTTGGAAGGTATCTTTGGTGATCATTTGCTCCAACCCTCCTGCACAACCAGGGTCACCTAAAGCACGTTGCACAGCATTGCATCCAAGTGGGTTTTGAGTATCTTCAGAGAAGGAGACTCCACAACCTCCCTGAACAACCTGTGCCAGTGCTCTGTCACCCTCACAGTTCAGATGTTTTCCTCAGAACTCCCTGTGTTTTGGTTTACGCCCATTGTCTCTTGTTCTATCACTGGCCACCACTGAAAACATCCTTTTGACACGCTTCCTTAAGATATGTGTATACACTGATAAGATCCCCTCTCTCAGCCTCTCTTCATTTGACAGATGATACTATGATCTTCATTCATCTGAGTTTATATAGGTTAAATTTGGAAAATATCTAAAAATAAAGCTTTGCACTTTGCACCAGGACTGCTGTACTTCATGCATATGGATACACGCTCTGACAGCTACGTAAGAAGACTACATGTCAGAACTATAAGTTTAAGAGCTATATTAATGGTCACTATAAAGAGACACAGCCTTTAATTAGACCAGTGTCTGTACATTATATTACATTACACATCCCAAATTATTGTTTTTCTACATTCAAATTAAGTTCTATCCTACTAGAAAACTGCTTACTGGTAATAATTCCACAGATAACATCAGATATTATTCCTAGGCACAGTGGTTCTAACATGCTGAGCTGAGGGTTTCTCTATAAAGTTTTGGTTTCTGCTAAACAGTTACAGTGCATCCCATATGTTTTCCTTACAGTAGTCAGTGTTAGCTCCTGAATCCCTAGGAATCAAAAGCTCTCCCTAAGCAAACAACTAAAACAAACAAACTTCAGTATTTTCTACTGAGAACACCTTAGGATGGCATCTGAACAGAAATTATTCATAGACTCATAGAATACTTAAGGTTGGAAGGGACCTCTGGAGATCATCTAGTCCAACCTCCCTGCACAC
>VZSV01000126.1:1606518-1646944 GCA_013398735.1 Nothocercus julius | reverse complement strand
TCCATTTTAACACTTCTTTAAGGATAACAGGGTAACTCTGCTTTATTCATATGACCTTTAGGTCACCCACTTCCATTTCCATCCCGTGTTTCTTGACTGCAGTGTAGAAGACTGTAAGGAAGGGAGAGCATATGGCAGATATCTGTTCCACTGTAATTGTCTTCTGTGGGACTTTTCCTCAGAAAAACTCTTCTTCCTACCTTTTCCTATAGAAAAAGGATGTGTAAATCGAAGTGAACAAAGTATGGTTCTCTTTCCCTTACCTCTGCAGACAGACACAGCAGCTGTTCTGCATAGAGTGTAAGAGTAGTGTAACTTTATTCTGCTAAGAAATCTAATTCAGTAAGAGAAGGCATTTCTATAATATTTTCCGCATATAAGACCAGCTGGGCACAATGCCAAAGTAAGTGACTACCACAAGATTATTATGCCAGAAAGCCCTTTCTTCAGCCTCTGCCCCTCTTTTGGGAAGAACACAATACAACACGGCCCTTTGGACATAAAGGATCAGAGGTTCACAATGCTTAAGAGCATAAGGATCAATATGTTGTTCTCCCACAACAGGCATTTCAGGGTTAAGAGAGGCCATGAATCTATCTTTGCCCTTAAATATGAAACCAAGACATGCTCATTCACTACAGCATTCTAATATTATATGTACAGATTCTGCTTATGATTAACTTTTTAGAACAAAATCAAGGCCTTTGTCATATACAATCAATGGAGGAGTAATACCGTCAAACTTTTTATTTTTCAAATCTTCAGTCTCACGCATGTTGGTTCTCAATCAGAACAGGCCTGGACATAAATCAAGGATTTATACTTTACGAAAGACTAGCTTAGGATTCATGAATAGTACATTCTATAAAGGTACAGCTAAAAACGGGCTTATCATTACAAAAAATGCGGGTAAGTAGGGATTTATTTTCTATGTTTATGAAACAACAGACATTTCATGTTGTTTATACAGAAGTCTGTCTCCTACTGATATAAATGCCAGGCTGCAAGCCTTTTTCTGATCAAGTTTAGTAATTAACTTCAGGAGCAAATATGTTTTCTTATCAGGTTTAAGAGCTTATTCTAACCTCAGTGATTTATGTCATGCTAAACCCAGATCAAGGTTGGTATTTTTAATTTAACAAAGGTGAAATTCTTACATTTTGTCTAAGACTATGGCTTATTTGGGTTTCTTTAAATTTCCTTTTATATATTCTGTCTTGAAATACACTGGATTGTTTCTAAAATGATTCAATGTTTTTTGTAAAGGTCATCAAACCACAACAAAGGACAACTATGTCATTCTGCTTGGGTATGTGAATGTTATTACTTTATTCTACGTAATTTAATCATCAAACTTGTTCATCTCACGAGACAGTAATTTTCTTTCAAGTGCAATTATATTTCACAGTATGCCTGCTGATTAGGCAGAAACAGAAATAATTCATCAGAAAATTACAAAAAGAATTAATCACCACCAACATGTAAGTATAAATTATAATATTCGTCAGCCATTAAATAATTAAATACCTTCATTTCCAAATGTAGGAAACCAAACCTTAAGAGGAAGTACATACATACGTGCCAATAAAGAACAAAGATCACATATGCACTTATTCAGGATTTACATTTTGAATTGTGCAAGGAAGATGGGCAATTTACTGCTTGTTTCTTTACAAAACCCCGTTTTAACTGATGGTGTAGAAGGCAGTCCCCTGTAGTAAAATATGTTTCTTACTGCAAAGTGTGTCTCAGCCCGCAACATTAAAATCGTACATTGGAAAAATTAAGAGGCAGTATTAAAATACAGATGATTGTTCTTACATTCTGTATGACAGAGCCATAGAATAATAAAGTCCCAAACATTTTTTTTTAGAAGCCAAAAGACTAATCTTGCAAACATATGTACATATGCATGCGTACTAGCTTCTGTTAGACTACTCTGTGTTAAGTTAAACATACATAGAAATCTTTCTATAATTCAGGCCTAAAGGCTGAATGTATTATTCATCCTCTAATCCTACCTGTATAACACAAGACATAGATTTTGAAATCACTTTAGCTGTTATCTTCTTCTTCAGGTTCTTCTTCATGCTTTTCAATTTGATCTTTGACATCTGTATTGTCTACATTAAAAATAAAATTTAGGAAAAAAAAAAAAAAAGTAAAAGTCTCTATGGTACCTTTATACCAGAGGTGTTTTACTCAGTATGCAATTTTATCTTAAAGATTCATACCAAAATATAATTTCCTTCTGAGTTAATAAGTATATTCGCTAAAAGTGAAAACTGGATATCAAGGAAAAGCGAGTTAGGTTTTAGCAAAAATACAATTCCACTGGAGGAACTTATTTTTCCATCAGTTCCTCATAGACCATCAGGGAAAGAAGAGATAGGGAAAAATGCTGTTTTCCTGCAGTTAAATTAAAGGCATCTGAAACTTCTCCAGCAGTCAGTCACAGATCTGTGCATTGCAGGATCTTTCAGAGCTCTCCAAGACAGGTAACACAAAAGCACATTTTTTATACTGCAGCATTCAAAGTAACCAAAATTGTGAGCCAAACTTGAAACTGTATGTAAATAATCTAAAAATTATAATTAGGAAGTGCCATTGTGATCTGATCACTGCTGTCTATTCCAACGTATTAAATTTACATAACTCCAAGGACAATTAGTTATCATCAGATTCAATAAAAACATTATTAGTATATTGTACAGAACCAGAATATATGCAAGCATTTTTAGAATTTGTGACTTTCTGTGGGTCTGAAGCCTCTGTTCCAAGAATTTTTAATTTAAACTAAGTCTCCATGAGTTCTCTTCTCCAAAAACAGTAGAGAGAATACAAGTGTTTTGTGCTATTATAAAATAGTAGAAGCCTTTTTTTCTCCTCTACACAGATTTGTCAAGGTAACAACCAAGAATATACAACACAATTAACATGCATTAAAATTGATTCACTTGAGTGCCTGGTATGTAGGTAATTTCCCTGAACAGAGCCAATGAAAAAGGCACCACAGATAGCAGCTTTGAAAACAGTCTCAATATAAAGCTAAGCTAAAAAACAAACAAAAACACAAAAAACACTATACGACATAAGACATAGAAGACATACTATATATATACACAGTGTTTTACATTCACAATTTGCATAACTAAATGCAAAAAAAAATTATCTCAGACATACTCTGCTTGCTTATCTGACAGTGCTTCCTTGGTATAAAATCGGTGCAAATGCACTGCTTTTATTCCTGGCATTAGCTCTCATCTACAGCTGGTAAGCCAGAGACTTAACATCTACAAAATCTGCATTTGAGAAGGGGAGCACGGGCTGGCAGATATGACATAGAGGTGAGGCCAACAACATCCTGCAATTCTGCACAACACAAGATTACACTGACGGTCCTGCCAGTGGTCACCCACAGCACGGGCAGGACGCTGCACACGCGCTGCCCTGAACACGTAAGAGGCGTTCGCCTGTTCAGGCGCTACCGCAAACAGCAGCACTGGAGACAGCACAGGGACAACTCAGCTCCTCACCATAGCTCTGACATAAATGAAAGGTACCAATGAAATGTGGTGTCCAGCAGCTAAAAAGAGTATGAAGAAGTACAGAAAAAGGGCAAAAATACTAGCTCAGCAGCTCACCAGTTCACTGGATCCTCCGAGATTACATGAAGCAGAACTCCATGAAAAATAAAATGCAATAAGCCTGAAAGTGCATCTCTGAGATGGAATATGATTTTATGAAGACCAGCAAACATGTATTTTATACCTACTTCTCTCATGCATATAACTTTTTTTGTGAGGCATATACATCAGCCTCTTCACAGTTAATGGACCTTTACAAAGAATATGCTGTATCTCCACTTCCCTATAAATGAATAAGCTCTCATTTCATCATTGAAAAAGTAGTTCTGAGAAGCCTTGAACGTAACAAAATAATAATTCTCCGGGAAGGGTAAAACAGTACAGGCCCATCTCAAACAGAATAGCTAACACAGCTAAAATTCAGCATAAGGCTGGAAAAATCTCACAGGAGAGATCAGCTAAGGAAAACATTAGGAAAAACAACAACAAAAAAAAAACAAAAACAAAGCCACGTCCAGTGTTATGGGATGAATTACTAAGAATGCACACGAAGTATTAAAACACAGAAACTACTAAGGTGTGATAGAGCAGAAGGTACTCGGAAGGCTATATAGATCAGGTTATGAGTCAGGAATTCATTTCAAATATATTTATTTGGGTTCCACTTCCGTAAATAGTCAAGCACATTGCTTTAAATGAGGGTCTCAAATATCACTAATACTGGTTAGAAAAAGTGAACTGGATCCTACCCAATGCAAAAAGCATGTAAAATTAAGTAACATCCTACAGTTAAAGACATAATGTACTCAGGATCTACAGAGAAGGCAAATTTGAAATAAGTAATAAGCAGTGTCCTTATTACGTGCTACCATATGTAGCTATCACAACATAACCCTAAAACTGAAAGAGGGAGCCCTGCCATATTATAAAGCAAATGTACATAACACCCAACAAAACAGTTATTGCTGTTTCACACCCAAATTCTTTCTTGAAATTCTTTCTTGGCTTATCCCTTTAGAAATTAAGGAGAGGTGACACTGTCAGCTAAACTGAGCCTTTTAAAAGTCTAAACTAGTTGCCCTGACTTTCTCTGCACACAAAGGACAGAGACAGGAACGTCACAGGTTTATTCTCCTATCACAGATGCCTTTCTTAATATAGGCTGAATTGATCCCTTGAGAGGCTTACCTCTTTTCATCATTTTTAGATATTCATAGCAGAAATACAGTTTCTGCACTGGGAATAAGTGGGAAATCTCATCCTAATATCAAAATTGTCTGGACAACATTAAATCTTTTGCTAGCAGTTGTTTTTGTTTTTTTTTGAAAAAGAGGACAAAAAGTATGAGAAGCACCTTGGCAACTGAAGAAGCAGAGAGTGGGTCTGATTCTGATCTCACAAACAGCGCCTATAGATAAAGTCTATTCTCGGAGTATTGAAACTTCATGAAATATGCCTTATAAAAAGTTGTACAATTCTTCAATGATAGATTTGGGATTTTTTAGTCGTCCCAAGTTTCCAGCTTCCTTGTCACGCTCCGTACAATAAAGCCTCTCAGAAAAGAACAGGAGCATCTCTGCTTCTGCATCCAGCACACTGCAGGGCTTAACTGAACCATAAGACAGGTATTTTCATCATATTAATCTCTTTTATGTTATCTAGAAAGGAGCAATATGAAAAAAAATAGGAGAGTATAGTACATTTCAGGCATGTAACAAGAGAAAAAAAAGGTGAAAAAAAGAAGAATATAATTATTTCACTTGAAGTGGGCAGTTTCTGCATAATGGAAGTGGCTATCAAATAGACAGAATCTAAATAGCATTAGACTAAATACAAGCTTTTCAAATACACAAAAAGTCAATCAAAATGTTGATTTAATCAGTCTTTTCACTGATCATGCTATTTTTGCATTATCTGCTGCATCCAAATACCTATTTGAATTACCTAAATGATCATCAGTAATTGAAAGATAATCAATATAAAATATGAAAGAGCTTTCAAACACATTGCATTTTTCACTGAGCGCTTTTGTAAAAAGATATGCAAGTGTGACTTTCAGTTACTTTTTTATATTAGCAGAAGTCCCAGTGTAAATAAATTAAATTGGTAAAATGCCCTTCATAATTATGAATTAATGACAAACCATCTAAAAAAACCCCTCTTCTGTCAGCACAAGTCTATCTACAGTAAGAGGTGCTCCTCATACAGATACAGCATCAAAGAGCTTTACCATTAAAACCTTTCTAAAACAGACAACATAAACTTAAGTAGAACTGGTGATGTTACAATGATCAGTGCTTTGGTCTTTGGGTTATCCACTTGCTAAGTGTAATTTTAAAACTAAGAATAAATAGGACACATTTTCAAAAATACTTATCTGCAATGTAAGTGGAAAAAAGGTCGCTGCCAGTCTGTCTATATCTATTACTATGTACATAAATATGTGTCAGTGCCAACCACATGCAAAATTCCCAACATATTTTATTGCGTTCATTATTATTAGATTTGAATAAAATCTGTTCCATATATCAGAGCAGACATCCAAGAAAAGTACTTTTATATCAGAACTTAATAAACTGTATGGAAGAATCATGGAGCTACATCTTTCTATATGAAAGGAAGTATGAATTAAAGAAGTAGAACCCAAAACAGTCTGTGTTTTTCTTTTTTCCTGTATCATATAATCAGTCCCCAAGCAACACTGATTGTGTTTCTTCCTTATACGAAAAATAATTACAATTATAGTATTATAGCTTTGGCTAATTTCATTAATATATAACAGCCTGAATGAGAGTCTCAAGCTCATATTGCATAGTATTTTTGTAGCCAAACTGCTAAGATATGGATTGAGTAAATGTACAATACATATAGCGTGCAGAAAATTTTCTGGACTAACACACTCAGGGGTCAGCTGCACCTGGAGTACTGCATGTGGTTGTGAGGAGCACTGTATACGGTTCTGAACTTCCCAGCACAGGAAAGAGATGGACATACTTGAGCAAGCCCAGGCCACGCCACCTTCCCTCAGGACCACAGAAAAGTGCCTGGCTTGTTTTACTTAGCTTTATAGATGCAGTCTCAGAGCTGGAAGGGGAAATGAAGCTAAAGCACTAACAAGCCACAAAATAAGGAGTAAGCAAGCATAAGAAATAATGACAATAAGAGACTTAAACAGGGTGATAAATAACAGAACAGAGATACTGAAAGCTCTGTGAAATCCTCACAGTTTAGAGATGAACAGCACATGAGGATCTTGGACCAAGTAGCAGCTTATATATCAAAACCTTAGAAAGCCTAGGCTCACCCAAAACAGCTCATTAGCTGTTCAGCAGTAAATTGCAAAATCTTTCAAATTTAGATGAGGTTACAGGAATTCTCAAGCAACCAAAAGAAAAGGTTCAAAGGATGCTCATTCTCAGCCCAAACCAATCTGTCAGTATACAGCAGTATATCGCTCCATCAAACCTGCTGGTTATATTATTCATTTATTCTTGATACAATTGAACTTAATTTAGATGACTCTGAGATTTCTTAGATAGATCTTAGGGTGTTTACTAAAATCAGCTGACAAATTGAATATTATTACATTTTGAGTAAGCTCTAACCTATCACCAATAAACACACTCGGTGGAAAATGTTTGAATCTAATTCATACCTCCTAAGAAGCCTTAGGAACATACTTTTTTTTCATCACAACTATTAAGGATGATTTCTCAATCAATTTGGTAATCCAAAGTCACAAAATAGCCACTTTCAATTTAACTACTACATAAGAAGTGCAAAAGAATCGTTTATTAACAATGGCTGACAATCTCCATGAGGAATTCATCTCTGCGCAATGAAGGAAATGAAGTGACAATTCATCTAATCCACGTTCATTCCCTCAGTAACTTCTTCAAAATATACACATATGAAAGATTTCAGATAAAATTACAAATCCATAGACAAGAGTTTTACTCTATATGCTTTGGTACAGCCAAGCTAAACTAGATATGAAGAGTACGAAAATCTGCAATTCTAACTGCAGGTGACTGAATTCTAATGTACTATTTTCTTTTGTAAACTTGTTGGTTATTGAGCTCTTTTAAACCCAGCAACAGCTGTATAGCTAGCATACCTTCTGAAGTAGCAGACTTTCTGAGAATGAAGTCGAACATATTTTTGACATTCCATGATTTCTTCTCTTCCTGAAATGGAAGTTATTAGGATTTCACTTTTTTTTTTAAGTTCTAGAGAAATCAAATTATTTCAGAACTGTAAGAAGTGATTTATGAGAAACGTTTTAAAGAATAAACATATAGAGATACTTTATATTGTCTAAAAACATTTACAAAAGTACATTCAAGAGGGTAAATTCTGACTTCTTTGTTTATATTTCCCACTAAATGAGTGAAAATTTCCAACATGTTTTTCAAAAAAAGATCTTTGTCCACAGGATAAGGAAGATTTATTTATATGAAAGATTTATTTATATGAAAGATATTTATTATATGAAAGATACAGCTGAGCATGGAATGGAACTATGGAATGTTGTATATGATGAAAAGCTTCAAGTTAGTAAGATAAGCCACAGAAATACTTCAAGGAAATACTGTAAGTACTGTCAAGTAAAACAAAATTGTTACAGATAAAACACTATAAAAAATCTCTAACAAGAAGCTGGACTAAGGTCTTTTCCATATACAACTCCAGGTAATTTGCCTCCAGTTATTTATTTTTATATCTGCAAACAAATTTTTCAACCTCATTCATTGCACATACTGTATCATTTGGTAACATTTGGCCTTCTGGCTGTATTGCTTAACTATAGGAAAGCACTTTTAGGCAGAAGTTAATGGCAGCTTCTACTCAAGAGTGCTGACTCGAGGACAGAATCTAATCTGTTTCTAAGAAAGTGTTATTAATAAATCACCACTTGCTAAGCATCATTCTAAAGAAGAATATCTAAGATAACTCAGTTCAATTACATAACTGATTAATTTAATCCACAGGTGCACCTACCCTAAATTGGTACGCAAAGGATACAATTCCATACTTTTATTTTGACATCTGCAAACACTGACCCTTTGAATAACTAGATCGTTCTGCTTTCTCATGCAGAATCTCAGCTTTCATCAACTTTAAATCAGCTACACAATTAAGATACACATCTTATGAGTATTTATTGAACCACACATAGTTCTTGCATATAATATTTTCATATCTAAAAGTGTAATTTAATACAATGAAAAAGAAGGACACAGGAAAAGTGTCTATACATAAATGAATTGCTAGTTATCATGTTTATGCAATAAAAGTTCAGCAAAACTTTAAGTAACTTCTTATCTGATTGCTATTAATTCTAGAGGATATGGAGCTTCAAAAGATCCCCAAAATTGTTCTAGTATTTTATGTGAAGTCTTTTTTAGATAAAGGAATATCCTAGAGATTAAGTGAAAGTCTGGGCTCAAAGTGGATTAGTATCATTTTATTTCACTGTAAGTATTGTTCTCTCTTTACACATTTAGATGTATAAAATTTAATAAAAAGTTGCCTCCTCACAATGCATAATCATCCATTTGTCTTAAGCAATGGCTGAGTTCATGTAGGAGAAATCCTACAGAAGACAATCACAGTTGCTAATTTTCTAATATATTTCCTATGCTTAAGAAGAAATGTTTTCAGGAAATATCTAAATGACATTTTCAGTTTCTACACTTTCTATAAGGAAAGCAAGGTAAGTCTTTCATATACTAACATATTGTGCAAATATTCAGTACTGATCATTTAACCTAAAATCATTAAAATGTCCTAGAAAAAGAAAAGCAAGGTTACTGTCAAATGTTTAAATGGAATCTGGTTTGCACATTTCAAAATAAAGTTATGTCAGGTCCTATCACTACAGATTCTGCTCATCTCAAATGAAAAATTATCCTAACATCTTCCTAGTAGAGGATTCCATCCTGCTCTCTAGATGTAGACAGTTCTGTACATGCCTAGAGAATCATCCTCTCTCTCTGTCTACAAAATAAAGGTGCCATGCAGAGCCAATTTATCTAACTTTTCCTTAAAGGCATATAGGAAAAATATATCACTTAAAAGGGATCTAATACAGACTAGTGAAGCTGACTTAGCAGAGTCTTACTCAACAGATCTGTTTTTCTACTATATTTGAGTCATGCTTGCTGATTATCTGCCCAATATAAGCCAATATTGTACCTTTTTTTTTTTTTTTTTAATTAGCACTGCAAAGACACAGCAACTATGAAAAATGACCCATGTCTGACTATTGCTCACAAATCAGCAACAGAGTCTTTCATTACGGGCCTATTCCTGCCAATATTACCTACCTCACATGAAGTAAAATGAGAAAACGCATCCTTGAAATCACTCAGTGACAATAAAAATGGAACTAAAGGACATATATTTTCAAAGTCACTTTAGAATACAGCAGTTCTAACAGCTCAAGACTTTAGCTTCTAATTGCTAATTAGGAAATGAGTTTTTGTCCCAAACTAATTGAAACATTTTGAATTTAGCTTGTGTTCTGAATCAAAAAGGTTTGAATCCAAAACGTCCCAATTCCTAGTTGGAAAATAAAGACAATTAATAGAAACTGATTCTCTCCAGTGTAAAACCTTGATTTTTAGTCACATCACACTCTATGGTAGTTCAGTTTTTCACACATAGACTTAGATCTAAACCTACTTACTGCTCTGCATACTACTGCTCACGAGTATGACATTATGTTTATTACTATGCGTGGTTTTCACAGTCTCACTAGAGGCAATTTTTTTCAGACTTCCATACTGCTGCATAGGCTGGAAGCTGTGCGAGTTGTGACTATATCTCTATCTACATATATGGCCTGCAACTGGAGAGATAATTGTATTCTGTACTCATTAGCTACTATGTACGTGCTCACGATAGTCCAGGTTTATGCAGGCAGATAGTAACGTGTTGCTGCACTTTCTCTACTACTGCTTTTTACCTGAATCTACACTCTTCATACAGAAAACTATAAATTTTCCCAAAATTTCTAGTACTGCTTGCAGTTCAAGACACTTCTATTCAGGAAACAGCAGCTAATTCTTTTTCTTTTTTAAACAAACCTTTTCCGGAACTTCTTCAGAAGTCAGGGCATCTGCTTCAACCTATTCCAAAAAAATATAGAGCAGTTACTTCAATGAATTTTTAACTGCAGTCACATTAACAGCATTTTCAATGTTGCCTTAACTGAGAGATTCACACACTGAAAACACATAAATAACATTTAGCTTTCGCATATGCAACTGTTCCAATTGCAAATTCAAGTTATGCATACATTTTTAAAGGTATTTAATTATTTCTATAGTCTTTGTACTGTTTTTCTTAGAGATGCAGAAACAAGAAAACAAAAGCTTTTTTTTGCTGTAACATAACAATGTATGCAGAAGTACTCAAGGGTTATAACATTCTGAATGGATATCTCAAGTTTTTGTCTTTATATATATCTATGTGGGGTATATATGTGTCGGTGAATCTGTGTACACTCTTTATAACAAGAGTACAGAAGGCCAAATTCTTTCTTTGGACTCAACTTGAGATAGGCTATAACTCAGAAGCTGCAGGGCAGCTTGGGCGCTCATTGTGCAAGTATATACATATTTCAATAAATAATGAAATCCTGTTTTTAAAATGAGATTTGCTTCTGTTTTCTTTTCATTAAATATATTAAAAATCAGATTATAGGCATTCCTTTTATCATAAGTAACAGAAAGACACATGGCTCAGTGAAGGAGACATTTTGACATAGCAGCAATGCTTTCCACATTAATCATTTCCAGATTAATCAAAGCATACATAACAAGATGAGTTTATTAGTCCTACTGAACTCAGACAAAACTCCTACTAATTTCAATGAAATGAGAATTCCTGACAAAGAATTTAGAACATGAATCTTAAAAGGTGCCTTTTCTCTTACAATACTGTTAAAGAATGACTAAATATATAAGCCATGTTTTACAGGACAAGTACCTAATTGAGATAAAAATGAATATGTTATACTGCACTTTCACTTTTGACTCCAAAAGGAAAAGCAGGTAATGTGTGTATTTAAATGATAAGACAAATAGATTTCAAGCTTCCAGTTAAAACCAATCTAATGACACTGAAATTTCATGAGTTACTACTGTAGTAATGACAGAAATCTGATTATTGAATCTTACAGGACTTTCATCATCTTTTAATAATGCAGATGCCTGTCCTGACATAAACAGGTCAGTGAGATTTCAGGCACAATAGAATGATACAAAACAAACAAACAAACAAAAACCCAAGCTCATTAAAGTCTGCTTTTCAGCCTTTAGTCAAAACTAGAACTGGTTTCATGCTCAGAATCAAATACAAATGCTTTATATTCTAGCTTACATTTAAAATATGTATGCTTTCACACTTAAAAAAAAAAAAAGATCTAACCTCATCCACAGTACTGCTGGTAAGTGCTGTAATTTCTTCCTCTTGTACAATCTCAGCTGGAATCTACATACATAAAAATCAAATGAGCTGTTCCTAATTTACAGCTTTTGTATACTACTCATTAAAACTCCCTTATAATACTTTCATTCTTACTTTTATCATTAATTTCACCTAACTGTTGTTTGCTTACTTTTAACTAATATTCAATGATAAAATACAAAGAATCAAATATTGATTTATCTAATTCATGAATCAAAATATATATACAGAAAAGCATTTACATATATATTAAGTAACAGAAGGTTTGATCTAAAGACATTCAAGTCAAAATTCATTTTACTTCGGGGTAAATACACACTTCAGCAAGATTTTTGCTTAAGCAAGAGCTGGAGGATTTGGCTTAGAGTAGTGAAATAATGAATTATGCTAATTTCATATTCACAAAGAAATTCAGGACTTCTTATAAATAATTTAGGCAAATCAGAATTAATGATAGTGCTGAAAGTGAATTAGAACAATGATAGGAATGTCTCACAATTATAAGACTAAAAGCATTATAACTTTCTGCTAAATTGAAAAGGCTAATATTTGTCTTATTACAGGGTTACTAAGAAAACATTTATTTTAAAGAAGCACATCATTAGAATGTAATTTTTGATCTTGTTAAATTTTACAGGAATTTAAACAAGCTTTGAAGTTTTCTTTTAGTATTTTTACAAAATAAGTTGTCCCTTCCTGCTGGCCCACAATCAGATTGTATTTTCAGCATGCCATGACAGTGACGTCACTGGTACTAGCAGAGGAAAACAAGCAGAAAGCTTTGGTCCATTGTCCAAATACTTGGTTTGCTTTTCAATAATGTTATAAAACTTAAAGAAGTATAATGCAAAAATAGTTTACTTTGCAAAGACAAATGCAGACATGTTGGATTTTATCAAAAGGGATTACATGTAACCATTCATGGAAAATTGGGTTAAAAGGGTAAAGGGCAGAAAAGAGAAAATTCGCTAAACAGTTTTGCTAGAGAGAAATGTTGCATTACTTACGCAGTATTATGGGAATCTTATCAGATGAATAAAATAAATATGTGGAAACTACCCAACTAAATGCATTCCAAGGACAGTATCATTTAAAGTGAAGATATAAAATTCTAGCAATGCAAAATAGCTCTCTGGAAAATTGATCTTTTGCATATTGATTCTTCAAGCAAATAAAATATATTGATATAGCCCCCCAGCTGTTTACCTTATAACAGAGAAAAATGAACATCGTAATTATGTATGACAAGTATAATCCAAAAATGACTGTTCTTATATAAATATTTATTGTGCCCTCTTACTCACACCCAACATTCTTTACTTCATAACTCACTTGTTTTTTATCTTTTTGTGTACCGTTTTTGTTCCCATCATCAAATTTCCTTATTATTTCCAGTTCTCTTTCCTCTAGATCTTTATCACTTCTGTTCCTTGTATTTTCTTTATCTTTTTATCCCACGACTTCTTAACAACTATTCTCTTCCCTTCTTCCTCATCCCCACCGCTTCTATGTTCCCACTTTATTTTCTGGTAGTTCCATCATGTGTTCTCCAACGGTACCATCAAGGGCAGCTTACAGCTGTCTAGCCTTACAGCCATTTCGGCATGTATTTCTGAAGTGTGCAAGCAGACAATATGCAAGAAAAACTGGCAACCTGGCTGCACACAAAACAGCAACGCATATTCTGACGGACCTTACTCAATGGACTGTCAAATGCAAAAAGTAATCAGAATGAAGGCAGTTTCATATACACAAAAGAATAGAGTAGGAAGCACAACAGCTATAAAAAGATAATAAAATGGTGCTGTAGTTAGCTGTATCAATGGTAGATAACTATCTTCCAGATGCTCTTGTGCTTTTTCTGTTTGTGATTTGCACTTTATGGAGAAATTTTATTTTAATGCCAAAGCACGTATGAATTTTCTACTAAGATATTTCATGACGATGCTGCTCCCTGAGCAATATCTGTTCCACGAATAAACAGATACTTTTCTGTACTATCAATCTGACACTTTAAATTCACTTTAAAAAATTTTAAAAAATAGAGATTTTAAGGTAAGACGCAGTATGACTTGACAGAATTGAGTGAGAGATTTCAGAATGGGTGATAGGTCACCCTTTCTAAAGCTGAAAGATACTAGCATACTTCATCAGATGCTTTTGCAAAAAGAAGAAAAAAAAAGCTATCTTTCAATTTGATCTCTTCCAAAATATTGCTAGAATAAAATATCACAGGATCCTGACCAGTACTTTCTTCTCTTTGTATCTCTATTTTTAGAATATATGCTACTCTATTTCTAACTAATATGCTGGTGTATAATTTAAGCACACGATTGTTAAGCGACACAAAACAGCTCTATTTCCCTTCTTTTTGTGTGATAAATACAAGGCACTATTGAACTGGATATATATTAAAATATATATCAAAATATATATTAAAACCAACTTCATGGACTAACTGATTAAGGAAAAATACTTCTTGTTAGAAATCACATTGGCAATATCATAAAGCAAAATTCCAGTATTTTACCACGATGACAAATATATCCAAATCCATGGCTGGATTTTTTTTACTACATCTCTAGCAGTTTATACATATATACGTATGTATACTGCTACAGTTTAAGCCTATTGCTGTCTAAGAAGAACAACAATCTCTAGGATTAAACATACTTTATGAATAACAGCACCTGCCCAGTCATGGCTAAACCTTTCTTCTGCATCAAGATGACTACAGGTTATCTAGGTTACATTCTTATATTTGCTTTTTATCTTTATAAATTTTTTAAACATTATGCATATAATAGGTTTTATAAAATTATAAAAAGTAGTTTATTTATTGTAACTATTATAAAATGACTATGATGTATAAATTTATATGCCTGTAAAAGCCCCAGGAATTAATTTAAAATTGAATACAATAAATTAATATAATGAATATAGTGAATCAATGATTTAATGATTTAAACAAAATGATCATGAGCTATGAATAGAAGAAATGAAGACTTTTGATACACAGTCTTCTCCTATGGGCTTGCTGAACTATACATATGAAATGGATCTGTTTATTATTATTTTTAATGAGGAACTAGACATGTTCTTGATCTAGTATCATTTCCAATTAGCCTGGACAGATTAGAATCAGTTCAGCTTTTAGTCTGACAGTTTAAGTGTCTATATAAAATGTATATGCAAACATTCAGCATAGAAATGGAGCATAATTTATTTAAAGCAAAGGCACAAGAAAACCCAGATGTTCTCTTGCCCTCACCTCGGGGCAGCACTCCGGTATGTAACATTCTGTTCTTTCTCTATCATGACATCACCAAGGTTTTGAAAGAAACAAAAAGTTTTAAGAGCTCGTGGATGAAAGCTCAAGTTTTGGTGCAAGTATTTTGACATTGGAGAAATCGGGAATGAAGTAACAAACCCTTCTGGCAAAGACTCAAATATCAAGAGTAAACTTCCTAAACCTTTTACTTAATCTTTTTTTTTTTTCCTCTGAATTTGTGAGGTTATTTTAAAACACCTAACTTATTTCTCTTATGCTCTAGCAAAACATCTGTAAAGACAGAAAGCTTTTGCATTTTTGGACATTCTTATTTCACGAAAGAAAAGAGCAATCAGCTCCATCCCAAGGGTTCTGGCCAGGTCATGATCACATTATAGAATTTGCTTAATTCTACCTGGTCAATAGGTACTTCCACTTTCACATTTTTGTCATCCTGTACTTCTTCTGCTCCTTGAACTTCTTCTCTTGGTCTGTCTGCTCTAAAGATACTTGGTGCTGAAATTAAGTGAAAAAAATTACTTTGAAATTCCAAATATATGCTTCCACATTCCTTTCACAACTGCATGCTGATCAGATCCTTAACAAAATTCAGTGTTTCCTTTACACTGAACTTTCAATTTTACAATATGAAGTATCACTTGAAAATGCCATATAATAAAGTACATGCGTTTAATGTGTGAAATTCAGGATTTGGACACTATTCATAAGCTCATATGGAAGCCAGGACCCTTCCCCTTGCACAGTGCAACATTCTAAAAGTACAGGGGCAAAATGGAAGAAACAAAAGAAGTACTTCAAGAAAAACAGAAACTTTTGGAAGAAGATAAAATTGATATTAAATATATTTATGCAACAACAAATTTATGTTCTTTGCTTTCTCATAATATTAGATACCTGTGGCATCTGAAGTGGAGTTTTGACATACACTGTGAATATTAGGTATATTTCTTGCATTAAACTGAGATGTACATTAATCACCTGGCATTAACATACATCTGTATTAATGTACCGCTACATAATGTACATTTACTAGATATATTTCTTGCATTAATGTACATAATTATTTCATATTTTATATATATTTTTATGTGTTTCTGATATGTATAAATAGAGACTCATCAATACAGCACACAGAAAGATGATTTGTAGATTAAATTGACTATGTTATCCCTACATCTAGTCACTACTTCTTAGACAGACAGGTTCAACAAACTGCAGCTAACATTGTCCTAGAAAGAATTCCCAGTTCTCCCCTGCTCATTCTGCCATCTCAATTATTTAGGCATTTGTGCAAGC
Source organism: Nothocercus julius (assembly GCA_013398735.1). Taxonomy (NCBI): domain Eukaryota; kingdom Metazoa; phylum Chordata; class Aves; order Tinamiformes; family Tinamidae; genus Nothocercus; species Nothocercus julius. The sequence goes on along the minus strand of VZSV01000126.1, from coordinate 1,630,294 downwards.
TGGGGAGTAGCTCTAACACGAAAGACTGAATGAGATTAACTCCATAACACTTAAGCATCTGATCCATGTTTCCTTAAAACATTGCTTATATATTATTCCGTGTTACCTTTAGTAAGTACTGGAGTAAGTACCTTTAGCAAGTGCTGGATCTGAAGTTCTTTCAGGACTTGCCTTCTTGCTTTTGTCATCAAAATCGGTGTTTGCTTTTTCATCTTCTATTTTGGCACTTTTAGTAGGTTTTGTTGGAGGTCTACTGGAGGATTTTCTGACCCTTGGCTTCTCTGACTAGCAAAACATAAATAGAGAATATCAAAATGGACACTAAGCAGTTTTTGATATACTGATACCTTCACCAAGATAATCTGTTTGGTTTTCTATACAAAACAACCTCTTATGTGATCTTAATTGTTCCTATAATTTCCAAAGACAAGTTATTAATTTCTCATCATCAATCCTCCTGCAGGCTACATACTGATAAATTTCTAGTTCTCCATCTTATTCAGTTGCCAAAGATCTACTTTAAGGCAACATCATTGTCAATAGAATCCCCAAATCCCATTTTGTCCCTTCCTTCCTAAGCAGCAGAGGGTTATCAATTTTGGGGGTTCTAACCCACTTCTTGAACTATTTCCGGCCTTTGCCTAATACCTCTCCTGTATTTATTTTGCAAATATTTCTGAATCCTTACGTCTTGCTCTAATTGTGAGTAGACTTTGATTTTCCGTTAGGAATGCAAGAGTTACATCAGGCCAGGATATAGACTCAGTCTCTCAATGTACTACAAGTAGCTAAAGTTTGTGGAGCATCACTGCAGTGTTATTTCTACCATTATGACTAACGCATCTGGAACTTTCATACATGCTGTATGTGCTATATTACTATCAGAAAACAGGATGGTAAATAATGAAGAAATGGTCAACTGGACAATATAAAAGCTGCGTAGCATAAAAAAAACACTCAAGGTATATATTAATCAAAAGTCTTAGTGTTTGACAGTCTTTAAAATGCACGCAGTGCTTTTTCAAATGCCAGAAATGGCTAATGCTAATAACAGGCTTGAAAGAGGGTCTGTTACCTGCAGAATATATTGGTTTTAAGATATAGTTATCTAAAAAAAAATTAGAGAGAGATGGAAGCTGTTGAGATTCAACAATCACGATTTTGCTTCATCTTCCAACTCTTAAAAGTATAAAGGAGTGGCTTCTGAAACAATTGGACAGACAGATTTATAATTAAAAAGCCTATGATTTCCATATGGTAAACTTTATAAAAATTACTTTGGGAATAGAGGACCGTTTATTATTTGTTGTGAATGGGGAATTTGATGCAGGATTTTAAAAAGCATTCCGGATAAATACCAGCCCAATAGTTCTCTGCACAACATTTTTGCTTATATCAGTAATATGACTTGGATAAACAAGAATACAGGAGATGATAGTTTTGTTTTATGATGATGTTGGGACATTTCCTGACTTCAGAGTGTCTTGAACATTGAGAGACTGATTCTTTTAGCCTTATTCAGTGCTTTTATCTGCAATCCAAACAATCATTTAATCTCTTATGAAAAAGTTTATGGGAAGTACAAAGATTACTTGACTAGCAATTATAAGGAGGGCAGGATATTGTTACAGAATAATTGCAGCTAATTTAAATCTCAGCAGGTATGTTTTAATATATATGAATATGATTAAATGTATCTCTGGACAAGGATTTTTGTCTAAAAATAGAGACGTTCTTGATTTGAAAGATTAACTGTAAGGAAAAGTTATTATAGTTGGCCACCTCATTATGAACTCTCAGTGCGAAAGATGCAATGTGATAAAGGCATAAAGTGTGGTAAGAAAGTTATGCTGCTACATACAGCATTTGTTAGTCATGACTAACAAGGCATGTGAAGGAAATATGAAAGTTCAGAGAACTTAAAATGATCCAGGGATTGGAAAATAGTTTTTATTTAAGTGTATACTCACAGATATCAATCTGTTGAGCTTATTACTATTGAGTTCCACTTATACTTACCTGTCTTACAGGTAAGACACACTTAAGATTAGCTACTTTGTCATGTACGAGAGATCTGACAATAGGGGAGCTTTTAAACTTCAGATAAAGGCACAAAAAATCCAGGGGGAAGAATGCTGAAGAGACAGATGCAGTCTTGAAATAAAGAAATTTTCTAGTGGTCAGTATAGTTAAATACTAGAATACCTTCTTAGCAGCAATGCTGCACTGTCTGTTGTTTGGAGATTAAAGACAGTGAAAACTCTTTCTAAAAGAGTTGTTTCATTTTATTTCTGTAAAAAATCTACCATGTGTACACTATGGATCAGGTTGGATGACCAAGGGCTCACAAACCCCGGCCTAAAGGACTGGAAAGACACAGACACTAAGCATATCACTTTCTCCAAGCAAGTTCAAGCATGACAAAATCTTTCCAAACAGATAGCTGTGAAAATCTGCCTCATACAAATCTCTAGGGACTATATCCCACAAATTCGTTTGTATTTTGTCCCAGGAATTAACAATCCTTACAAAAAAAAGTTTTTCTCCCTCCAGAAGTTAATCTAAATGTTTCGTAATGAAGATCGCTAAGATCACTACTTTCTGTCCTTTACATTCTGATTATGAAGAATTGACTCACATATTTCTTTGCATCTTTCACATAATAGTTCCTAATATCTTTAGAGTATTAATAATTGTAAAAACCTCATTATTATAAAGCACTTGTAGCACTGCAGTAGTTTGCAAATATTTAATTAGACAATCTCTTTATTTATTATTTGTATCTTGATAATTTCAGACAGTTAATCAACAGATATACAGATGTCATGTGTTCCACAGTCTAACTCACTGGCAGAAATAGCTCTATGTATATTTGCAACTGAAGACAAAAAGAAAAGCTTTAGTTTTTTGGGTTTTTTTTAATTTACACTGTGATGTGTGAATTTTAATTCTAATAAAAACTTTTTCTATCTTTTAAAAATGAATATTAAATTACATACTGTTCTTGTACAATTCAGAGAAAAAGTAAACTCGACATGAGGTTACTAAGAAGAATAAAGACTTAGAACTTGAGGATATGGATCAATGCAAAAATAACATTAAAAGTACACTTAAGGGAGATACTTTCAGCTCAGAAATTATACATTTCTCTTCATAACTATCTACATTTAATTGACATACAATGCAAATATTTAAATCAACACAATCTGAATTAGAGTCTAAACTGCAATAGTTCTATTATCTTGTCAGTTTTTGCTGCAACATTACAATATTGCACAATATATCAATTAAAAAATATGACCAAAATATACCCTACAAGCATATTTAAAATGCATATTAAAAAGTTGTGTTTTAACTTACTCTTGCCTTTTTCTTTTTAGATCTTCTCGAAGGAACTCGTGATTCACCATATAAACTGAAAGGCAAATAATGTGCAATTTGTTGATTTTGAATGATATTACATTGAATTTCCATTCCTTTCTTCTTATTATCTTCTTCTTAATTTAATAATGCTGTTAAAGCCTTCCTTCCAGCAATGAGCAGTTACAGCATGGAGGAAGTATTTAAAATATAGCAACAGACTACATTTAAATGTACTACTTTCACATTAAATATTTAGCACTTTAAATATTGATCCCTACAAATGCAATGTATCACTTAAGAAATTACTAAGTAAGTGATCAGTTTACAAAGTCAAGAAAGGGATATATCAATTGTACCAGAAAGGTGTTAGGTTGGTAGTCACCCTGAAAGCAGTATGTCTTTGCTCACTCTTATTAAAGAAAAAGAAATCTCACGAGCTTGAATTTCCTGACTTCCTCAAAACCAAAGCAGAAACAAGATTATGCTCAGATCATCCATTTGCCAGTCTGAAGCTTTTAATCGTATAAATAAAATACACGTTTTCGGCAAGATAAAATAATGAATTTTGATCTTCAGTGTGAATCCAAATTCCAACCAATCACAATCTGAATTTTGGCTAAATATTATAAAGTTAATGAAGTTATAAACTCATCATGAGCAGATGCACAAAATTTGCTTAATTTCTTTCTCAATACCATTATATTTTGAGTAAATGTCCCCTCAAAATAGCCACCATAATTTTTCCAAAGCAGCGATAATAAAATACTTTTCAACATGACAGATCTCTTAGAGAGTTAAATTCCAAAAAAAAAGTAATTTCATTTTTTTCATCAGAGCTAGGAAATTACTGAGATATTGTAATTTCTCTCCAAGTGTTTTTATGAAGGAATTAGACATTGCTAAATAATACGAAATCAAGTCACTAAATCTAGTTCCGCGAAAGACCTCCAAATGGTAGCTCTTTCTGTGTGCCATCAGTTTTGCCCAGAGCAGCAATCCTTATATACATGTAAAAGGCTGAAGTATTACAATGCAAATCTTGAATTATCAATATTCAATAATTAGGTGAATATATTTCATAGATACATGAACTAGACGGCAGCTTTAAAATAGACACAATTGGTACTTAGGGCAGTCAGCTGGAAATATCATCTTATAATAAAAATCAGATTATTTATGCATTAGCTCTAAAAACAAAGGAGTAAAATAATGTCTTTGGCAGTTTTAAACAAAACTCTAACCACTGCAAATCATAATGTGTTTTATAGTTACTCAGCTCAAGCATGCACTTAAAAATAGCAATGATGATGCAGTCCATTTTTTCTACTACAGTTATCTGTGTTTAATTTTATGACTACTTTTATTTTGCATGGAACACAATTCTTCAAGAAGCTATTTTTGGAACCAGAAGAACACATGATATTGTGATGACATCATTAATTGTGCATTGAATTATATTTAGAAAGGCTGGAAAGATACATAAATAAAACAACACATAGTGTGTCTTGAACATATCTGTTTCTATGAATTAAAGCAGTTAAAATTAGAGACTTATTATTTAGAGGATGAATTATTTGCAATATGACCAGGTACCAGATCAACAAAAGGGTTTTGGAAAATCAGACTTGATTTTGCAAAGAAAAGTTATATGCAAAAATAGCAAGAATTACTCCTTGCAAATGGAAAGTTCAGCAGGCTGAGTAAAACAGCTGAACACATGAAATTAAAAATGCAGCCAAGCTACAGAGGTAAAATATATGCCATCCACAAAGAACAGAATGGCTTTCAATAACTGTGAAGGCAAATATTATGCCAAATCGTAATACAGAAGGAATGCATCACACAAGAAGCAAAAATACCCTTTTGCAAAAGTATGTTGCTATGCAAAATAAAAAACTGGCTGAATAAAACTTTCATGAGGAAGTGATAAATTAGAACTTGAGTTTATCAATATTTCATCATCCTAAGTCTTCACCTTTTAGAAAATATAATAATAGAAAATTCTGCAAATTGTGGAGGACTGCTTTAGATTTAATGATGTCAAGGAGCTTTTAAGTGTCTAAAAAGTGATCTCAGATTTACAAGTTCAACTGCACACAACCAAAGTAGTTTGATGGTTGAATTCTTCAGTTTGGCAATACTAGTATAAAAAATTTGATTCATCAAAAAAAGAAATGAGGCAACATCCGAAAGAACAAGGAGAAATATTGCTAGAACTGAAAGATAATTTTGTCAGATGGACAAATGGGTAGCCTCAGTGTGGGTCACAGACGCAGTGTGAGTGTCTTTCTACTTGCTCTGGTTTGTCTGAGATGTCCATTCATAGAATCACAGAACCACAGAATGGCTGAGGTTGGAAGGGGCCTCTAGAGATGAACTAGTCCAACCCCCCTGCTCCGGCAGGGACACCTACAGCAGGTGGCACAGGGTGGCAGCCAGGCGGGTTTGGAAGATCTCCAGAGAAGGAGACTCCACAGCCTCTCTGGGCAGCCTGTGCCAGGGCTCTGTCACCCTCACAGGAAAGAAGTTTTTCCTTAAGTTCCTGTGGAACTTTTGGTGCTTCAGTTTGTGGCCGTTTCCTCTCATCCTATCGCTGGCCACCACTGAAAAGAGGCCGGCCCCATCCTCCCAGCTCCCTCCAGAAAGTTTCCTTATATCACAGAGAACAAGAAAAGTATTTTCATTAAAAAATAATTTTAAACTATTATCCATGTATCATGCTAGATACTTATTCAAAAAAAAATCTATGCACATTAGTTTTTCACATTCATTCAGAAGGCTAAAACAGAATATACCAGCTTATCATTTTGATAAACAGATTACATCTGTAACTTTATACTCTGTGATGCATGACAATTTAATTCCAGACAATTCAAGATGATAATCACTTTACAAAACACACTGAATCTAGGCTAAATTTAACATTACTACTACTCAATTGCAGTATTTATATAAAAATTGGAATGCTCCAGGAATTGCTAATAGAATTTTTAAAACAGCAGAAAATCAGCCAGTAGCTAAATACTACCATTACAGGTTGAAAGTTCAGTTTCCTAGGTTAACAAACACATGAATAGGGACACTTTTCAGTTTGGCAGTACTGAATTAACTATTACATAGACAGGAATCATTTATATAATATAGTATATAATATAATGCTTTTTTTTTTTTTTTTTTTTTTTTTTTTTTTTGCTAAAGCTATCACGTAACTGATTTCACTGCAGCTAGAAACATACTCAAGATTACTGAATCTCCCCGGGAGGACACAACCAGGGCCTCTTCAGCTAATAAAACACAGTATAATGCTCATATGCCCCGTATCACAACCCAGTGACTTAGTCCTTTTATGAGCTCTATTATTCTAGCACAACTCAGTAATCTTAAAGGAAACTGAACAGTAAACTGACATATTCCTAAAAACAGAACAACATATGGTGCCACAACAAAATCTCAAGTAACTGCCAAGAAATAAACTACTATTAAGTAAGATAGCAAAATGCAAGATCTGAAAAAAAGAAGCATGCCAGAAATACCCTAAATAAATGAAAACAATATATGATCATTACCGCTGACAAAGCAATTAAATGTGATATTTAATTTCTAATCTACCTGGCAAGTCTTAAGGGTGGCTGCTTTAGCATGCACCTAAACAGTCACATAAATTTTGTAACACCGAGAGTCTTGTGCTGTCTGTGACAAAAACAAGTGAATTGCAACTACAGAATATAAAACCTGTAATATAAATATAAATAGGATACAGAATATAAACATGTTCTGTCATTTTTATTGGACCTTTGCTTATTTTTTTTTCAGATTATAAAATACACATTAAAAAAAATCAGTCCCCTATGTACAACTGAGAAGTCTGTTAAGAACATAATGACTGAAACATATTTTCCTGGATCTAACCTACATGAAATCTTTCAGGCTCATTAGTTAATTGAAATGAGTAATCAGAAGTCATGAGTTGTCAGTTAATTAGCCATTGACAATAATAATTGAGGAACTGTGTATGAAACCTAAAATGAAGATGTGAGAATAAGAGAGGTTAGAAGTAAAAGTTGAAATACATTATATCCAACATTTTACATGCCTTGCTTTGTGGCAGAGGTCAGTATTTGCCTCTGATGATTTTACATGCCTCAGTTATGAGCTGAACTGCATTAGTCTTCTTTTATAGTCAACAGAGAGAATATGAGCAGCTCCAGAAGGGGGAATTCATTCCACACATTTACATGTTCTCCACTGAATTTTAGTAGAGCTGAGAAAGTTCCTAATAAATGAGCTAATGATAAATGCCTAAAAGCAGGTAGGAACAAAACTGGATTTGTGTTTTTAGCATTTTGCAGGACTGAAGTATTTGACACGGGACTGAACCAAGAAAAAACTTACCACCGAACCTCTGAAGGGACTCTAGAGGAACACCAGTACGGTAATGCTTTGAATTTTTCTCTGCCCACTGCAACATAAAAATGATTATCTTCTAAGCCATCTGAGCTCTCCACAGCACGACCATCCAACGTGTACAACCTGTTATCGAAAGAAACAGAAACTGTAAATCAGTAGTTCAACCACATTCAAACTGTATGTGCTTATTACTTAGGACTCAAGTCAGAGTCTTCTGGAATTCCTGTAGCAGTTTCCTTGTGGATTAGCTCCCATTCCACCTTCACCACACATAGTGCCCCTCTCATCTTCAGGAGCTCCACTAAAATAAGACCACAACATAGGACATATAAAGACGCCTGGAAGAAGCTTGCCTCAGGCATATCAGTCCATATTTCCCAATAAAGACTGAAACTGAAATGTCCAACACACATGTCTAAATCCCAAGGCAAATAAACTGATAATACGTGATGGAGATTATTCTCCTGAGAGAAGGTGCGACCTGTCTCCTCTTTTATATAGAACACAGTAGGGGTAATCATCACTTAAACATTATCTACCATGACAAAGTGAAGAAGATTCCAATACCTTTTCCAAACCTTTCACATCTGAAAAATGCAGATATGTAAATGAGGCTTCACATTGGTTGAGCAGTTTGGACCACAGGATGACCAGGAAGGCAGTACTGCATAGTACAAATGTAGTTCCGGTAGGATATATTTCTCAAAGGTAACTTTTTGCAAATGTTAATCAGGCACCAAAACCCTTGGAAGAAGGCTGTGATCATAAGCAGAATAGAGACTTACTCAACACCCTATTTGGTAGGTGTGAAGCCACATTTGACACCTACATATATGCATAAAGAGTAATCTAGATGTAAAGAAGTATGAATTTCAGAGTTGCCAGACATGGACTTACAGTTGTCTGAAAACAGACACATGCACTCCAGGGACTGAGATATTTCTTTCAGATATTCAAGGGAAGATCTTCCACAGCTTGTTGCTTTTCTCTGAGCAATCTTGCCACTACAAGCAACTTCAGGGACAGGTATGAAACTAAGAAAACACACCCTGACAGAAGGATATGGTAATTGCTACCCACTGTTTTAGGATGAAAGGTTCATTCTAAAATGGCTAGGCCATTTGCTAAAGCTATCCAAAATACAGAAGGCCATCCGTGAAAGGCAGATAACACCAATAAAAGTGCTTAGAGGGTCAAACGCAGACTCAAACACAGTGCTAATTAATGCACCCTGCTATCTGACAGCAGGGAACAGCGGTGTACATGCAGATATTATCCAGCCAGACAAGTTCCAAGAAGATCCCATCTTTCTAGCTGAGAAATCATTAGAGAAAAAGAATTCAATGTGGAAAGGAGACATTAAATGGAAAAGTCGCTGACTCTTTCTGAAGTCTCTGATTCTTTGTAAAGCACTTGCTAAGCCTGCTCATTCTGTTCTGAAACAGGAAAAAAAAAACAAGGACATCAAAGGACCTAGCAAAGAGACGTTGTTCCAAAATGTAATGGGAATGGCAGAGAAAAAGCATTAACCGGCTTCGGAGCTAACCTGATAGGACCAAGCCATCTCCCTTTCCTTCCCAGGATAGGGGTATGTTCCTCCTTCCGTCATGATTCTGACAGAAAGGGCACAAAATACTAGAGGGTCTCAAACAGCTGTCAATACCTGTAAGTATCTCAACTCAGAAGTTTGTTTGCTGGCAGCAATAAGAAACTGACCTGATAAGAAGATTAAATGATGTTGAAATATGTCTAAGTGGCAAAGCAATAAAGACAAAATAGTCTTACACAATAGGAAGCACAGAAAAGTGGTTTGATAGAGCCAATGGAGGGGAACTGAAAGGGAAGCATTTGCCATGCCTATTTTACAGTAGTATGAACCACAGTAAAAGGAGGAAGGCTCGGGGCATGTTATAACTGCATTCTCCACTGCTCTGTATATGGGAAAATCATGGCAAGAAACACAAGTGTACTACATTTGTCAGCATCTTAGAGGAAATGGGAGATGATTGAGGCAAGACATTTTGAAGTGGCACGTAGGCTTGTCCACAAACTCAATGAGAGCCATGCAAAAAAAAATCACTGTGACCCAACTATCAAGGATAAAACACAGGTGATGAGGTATGTATTCTTCTTTTCTATACAACACATCACAAATAGAGAAAATGGAGAAGGAATACATCCCTATAGTGAATAATGAGGCTAACAACTCCAGCACTTGCTCATATATGTACTCTCTCAAAAGAGAAATAAATGTTATGAGGTAAACAGAATATAATGCTGTACAAACACCAGCAGTTTTTCAATGCTACACAGAACCATGATTCAAAAAAAAAGAAAAAAAAAAAAAAGAGCCCAATAACATGCCTATAAAATTCAGATTCTGAACCAAAACATTAATTAACAAGTCTACGTAGTCTGTAAAGCCTGGAACAGCAGGTTCTATGTGAAGGAAGACAGTGAGACAGAAATATCTGTAGAATAATACATCCTAAAGTTGCAAAATGATTTCTACAAAGAAGTAGTATTTTCTGTGGAATGTAATGTACTCATGAGCTGTAAATGTGTGGTTTAGTAGTTTGCAGTCCTGAATTCTTTAAATACTATTACAGATATGGAAGCAGAACAATTAATCAATTCTAAATAAGCACAGGACCCGAGAGATATATGGGCAAATAATGTAACAAAGAAAACAGTTCAGTGTAAATTCCCTTTTTAGTTGTAGCTTTCAAGAACAATTCTGCCGCCAGGTAAACATTTTCAACATATAGATAGATCTCAGTGGAACAGTTGTTTAGAAAGACAGTTGCTTCAGAAAGAATCACTAAGCCATTCTGAAGTTAAAATAAGCAAGATGGACATAATAACACCTGAAAGATTTTCACACCTTGAAATTTCCCCCAAGAGGACCCTCTGAAGTGTAAGAATTCTGAGCCTTACAATTAGAGCAAAGATCACATAAAGAAAAGACATTTTTTCATGTTTAGATGGAAGATTTCTAAGCAAAAAAGATAAACAATTTCATTTATTGAGAAATTAAGAGCTTTCTATGAAAAGGTAAATGCCTTTCATTTTGTTTAATTTCTCAAGTGATATACTGCAAGCTCACTCGTGAGAAGCTTACTCCTAATTTTTTTGTTTACAAACTGAATATGATCAAAAATAAATAATCATTAACAGAAACAGCTGACGTGAGAAGAAATCTCTCTGAACTTGCATCATAATTTTAAATTTTAAATCCTGTTTCACAATTGAAACAGCATTTAATCTTGTCTTTACTACATCAACACTTATCCATCTAATCTTACTGACATGTATCTGTGTAGCTAAGAGAATCCTTTCTATGATTTCTATAATCTTGTAATTAACTGCTGCAGTTTACTAGGATGTCCATTTCTTAAAGTTAAACAGAGCATACACCAATGCTCTGGAAATATCAGACCAACTGCTACTATATAACAGCAAGATATGGCAGGTTATGTCTTCATGTTTGGTATTATATGATTGCTTATTAGTTGCATTCATGATTCCAGCTGGCTGGAGACATGGACTGAGTTAATTACGATTGTCTGCACCGCAGCCATACACAAAGAAAAAAAGAGATACACATTTTAAGGATTGTACACCCTCTGGAGTTTGAAAAAAAATATCTGCTTGTGATATATTGCTTCTTTATATATTGCTAATCAAACAGTGTAACACTATAACCTGATGTGAGTTCTGTGAATGACATTTGAATAAAAAAAGTGATACACTGCCAGAGTGAGCATTTTTATTTGGCATATTAATCATTGTTCCTCACCTGTTAATACCTCCTGAACGAAGAAGCATTTTTTCATTAATTAGGGCAAGGACACAATTCCAGTTTTTCAGAGTAAATCTTGGTATGATAAATTTTATAGGTGGCTTGATCATCTCTCCATTGGTGAAAACACTGCCAAAAAGCAAAGAAGGTATCTTTCTTTAGTTAAGAAAGTCATAAAAAACAGAAAGACAAAATGTATAAATTTAACAATATGTGGTAGCCTGGTTAATTATTAGTACTGCCAGTTTGATTTCAACAGTTCATTTTTAATCTTACTCTATTTCATTCAACTTTAGAACTCATTCATAAAAAAAAAAAGGATAGTATCCTTAATATGCTTCTATTCGACATGATGGATGAGTCAACAGCAAAAATATTGTCCTTTAAACTTCAGTTACTTTGTCTCCATGTTATTCAAAGATATCCTCATGATCCTCAGCACAAATGAGCACAATATGAGTAATCAGCATGGATTTATGAGGGGGACATTACACTTCACCAACCTGATAGCCTTCTATGATGAAAAGTCCAGCTCGGAGGATGAGGGGAGATGAATGAATACTGTTTATCTTGACTTTAGCAAGGTTTTCAACACTGTCACCCATAACATCCTCACTGATAACCTGATGAAGTATGGACTGGATAAGTGAATAGTGAAGTGGGATGAAAACTCGCTGAGCAGCCAGACTCCAGATGTTGGGATCAGTGGCACAAACCCCATCTGGAGGCCAGTTATGAGTGCTGTGCCCCGTGGTCAATACTGGAGTCAGTACTGAGTTAATGTCCTAGACGATGCAACAGAGCACACCCGGAACCAGTCTGCACGCAGTGCAATACTGTAAGGAATGGCTGCTACCACCAGCGGCTGTGCCACCATTCAGAGGGACCTCAACAGGTTGGAGAAAGGACCAACAGGAATGTTACAAAGCAACAAAAAGAAATTCAAAGTCCTGCACCTGCTGATCAATAACCCTAGGCACCTGCAAAGGCTGGAAACAACCTCAAAAGAAGCTTGGTGGAAAAAAAAAAGAAGGCAACCAATTGATCACAAGCCACCAACATGCCTTTGGGGCAAAGAAGGCCAACAGTATCCTGGGCAGCAATAAGAAGCATCACCAGCAGGTCGAAAGAGGTGATCCCTCCTCCCTAGTCAGCACTGAGAGGGCAACATTGGAGTGCTGCATCCAGTGCTGGGCTCCTCAGTGCAAGAAAGACATGGACACACTGCAGCAAGTCCAGCGAAGGCCACAGGAATGATGAAAAGACTGGAACACCTGACATACAAGAAGCTGAGAGAGCCTGAGAAGAAAAGGCTCGTGGGGATCTCATGCATGTGCACAAACACCTGATGGCAGGCAGGGAAGGAGATGGCACCAGACTCTTCTCAGTGGCACACAGTGACAGGACAATAGGCACAGACTGAAACACAGGGAATTACATTTAACGTAAGAAGAACTTTTCTTACCATGAGGGTGGACAAACACTGGAACAGGTTACCCAGAGACATTGTGGAGTCTCCATTCTTGGAGAATTTCAAAACCTGATTGGGCATTACCCTGGCCAACACAGCCTTTGACCCTGCTTCAGCAGGGGTCTGAACTAGATGATCTCCAGAGGCCGCTCCAACCTCAACTGTTCCGTGACTCTGTGTGGTTCTGCGATCACTACAGTTACTCATCGCTCTCACTACTGATCAGTTACTCTCTAAACCCAAGTCTTGTTTTCCCATTTTTCCTTTTCCTTTTTCTCTTTCTGATGGCACTTAACCAAGAGAAGATTGCTTTCATCCTCTGCATTAACTAGAATCTCCTTATCAACAATTACATTGTCCAATTTAAAAAAAATAAAAGTCACTTTCCTCAGCCTATGGCATTAAACCTCCTTTCTGCCTGAATTTCGTCACCTTCCTATTATCCCAAAAATGTAAGTTTCTTCTATACCTTCCAAAGATTCTCCATAACTCACAATTTGATCACACATTATTTCATGCAGTTCACACAATATCCTTTTCCTGTCATTAATGATACCAATCTTAATATACCATTTACCTAATTTTCACTCAATAAAGCTATTCACTTTTGTGACACTTCATCTTACAGCTGAAAATTCCTCACAGCTTTACCTATTACATATTTTTCTATTAAATAATTCTCCAGCATTGTTATACCTCAACAACCTTAGCAACATGTGACATGGCAAAGATATCTAATACAGGCAAACTTTTTTTCAACTACATTGTACTCTTTATAATTGTTACCATAAATTCAGTCTTCTATTATATCCAGTCTCTCCCTCAAAACAATGATGGTGCCAGAAAGCTAATTTAGCCTAATGTCGCTGAAAACTTGATCATAAGAAAAAAAAAAGGAACTGACCAACTACGGCAGCAGATTCCCTTGTTTTGGGACAGGAAAAAAAAAAAAAGAATTGTACAGAAGCCAGCACTGAAAAATCTACAGCTGCAGAAAATACTGTTTCCAAAGAAGATTTTCAGTCTAGGATGAAACTAGCAATTTCACACCGATAGTTGGGCAAACCCGTTCTCAGGTGCTTTAGGTAGCATCTTGTGCACCTTCTTCCCCACCATCCTTTGATAATCACCCATGTAAATCAAACAGGAATCCGAAACTGCTTCTGTGCAGTATAAGGGACTTAACATAATTAAACAGCATAAAATTCAATTACTTAACATTTATTAATTCTTTATCCAGATAAGATTTTAATGCTCAGTATGCAACAGCTTTTTCCCTTCCTTTTCTTTTGTAACTGCCAAATAAATATTTTGTTATTTGGAGATTAAGTGAACACATTTTATATTTTTTTGTATTTTAATCACCCCTTTAGCTTTGCAGTGCCATAATACATAATACAACTTCCTATATAGGTAAAACTACTGTGGCAAGGAAAATAGTTTTCAAGAACATGTATTCAAACTTTTTTAAGCTAAATAAATAAATAAATAAAGGCCTACAACATGTCCTAGTACAGTGTGTCAAGTTTCAGACAAGAAAAGAAATTAGTGTCTGAATAGAGGTTGTATTTGGAAAGAATTTTGGGGCCACCTAGTGGAGCTTTTAGTATATTAATATAAACCCTTGGGATTATACACTGAAACAAAGCATTCAATTTGCCAAAAAAAAAAAAAAAAACTCTCAGTCATTTACTTTCTTAAATATACTGCAAGTAGATACAACTTTTGTAGATTAAATATATAAAAACTAGAACTTATTATCATTGTGAAATATAAAAGAGCAGAATAATCCTTTGAGGGATGATTTAGAAACTTCATCCCTAGAAACATATAAATCTAGACCAGGCAAAGAAAATAAACTATAGAGCACGAGGCATGGCAGCCATGGGAATGAATTACATGACCAGAAGAATCTTTCGCATCCTTACATCCTCTTATCTTTATTTACCTATGGGAGATACATTCTGTTCGAGAATTTTTCAATAAACACATTTTTCCTTTCCTTAAAGGAGCAATTCAGCACATATGTAAGAAAGACACTCTTAAATTTACATTTTTAACCTTAGCTCTTGGTTTTGACTTTGGAATTACGTACGATGGCTTCACTATGGGAAAAAAAAAAAAAGTATTATAACAATACTCTGATGGTAACGTTTCGTACATCAAAGCTGAGCAATAACATAGCTTTGTATTTTTTTCTGGGTATAACTTAAGGAGTATTGGCTTTAACTAGCCAACTCTTCAATAGATTTATCATTTACAAAGCTTTGAGAATAACAATTTACTGTAAGAACAGCAGCCACAACACACCTTTTCTTGTGCCTAGTGAGGGCGAATTGAGACTCATGGAACAGAAGCGTGGTTTATCATTTTGTATGTTTTCCTGAGAGAATTTATTGAACATGGGACATAAATTTATAAGAAAATAGGTTTTGTTATCAACTAAGAGAATTCCTTGTTCATATTTTCCATTCATGACACTTCACTGTTTTAGAAATTTCAATGCTGCTTTACAATTCTAGTAGACTTTTTTGAAATAACTCCTGGATTAAATGTCATTTTACCATGTTATTCATCATGTATACATTTTGTACCATATAGTAGTTTGGAATATTTTTTATAGTAGTTTGGAAAATACATATATATATATATATGTATTTTACTAACACTAAACAATTAGGCAATTAGGCACGCAATATATTCTGTCACTCTCACCTCATTTCTTTCTTCCTTAAGAATAATTTGTGAAAAAACTAGTATGCTATTATATTACCCAAACTTAATTTAAATCAGTAGGATTTATGAAGTATCTAAATACAAACAGAATTCGACCATTCTGAATAACGCTTTATATACCAGAGTTTCACTACAAACATTTAGCTTTTAACAGAACACAGACATTTGAGAGTTTGTATACACTATCAGAGTAGAAAACTTAAAACCAAATGTAAATCTCTGCTTTATAACACTTACTTGATATTACGTGGCTTATTAGAGAAACATTGCCATCTGGAAGGCACACGGATAGTACTATGAACTACTGGTTTAATCTGCAGAAAAAATAAATCATATATCATTAGCTGATGTAAGATGTTTAAAATAGTTTATTCTCACAGCTTTGCTTAAATATAAACACTAGTCCCAGTTTCAGCTGCTATCTTTGTTCAGTACAATATGTTACATTATTAGTATTTTGGAAAATTTGCCATACTTGAAAAATCCCAAAATTTTCCCTATTCTGTGTTTTCTGTCTTAGAGAACCTATGTCACGTTCATTCATAATTTGTCCAAAGGAGATTCTGTTCTGGCACAATTTAATGAACCAGAGAAGTCGCTGTCAAATGGCCTGACAAGCTCTCTGCCCTGAGAAAACAAGCTGCTGCCATAGCATTTCCAATACTTGCTAAACTAAGAAGTGGAAAATTGAGATTTGGGATCAAAAAAGATTTTCCACATAGGAGTCCAAGACAGAATAAAGACCTAAATATTTATAGTTAGTAAGCCAGCAATTTTAAAACCTGTTTTCCCCACTTACTGAAAAACAGTCATTCCTAGCAACATTTAGTTTCAGCTTATGCCATATAAAGCCCTTTGCACATCACTAATGATGCTCAAGTGATTATACACTTTTATGTAACTTAGACTTATTCATCCAATGGCTACTGACAGAGCAAATAACAGAATTCAATCAGACTAAAACCAGTAATAACTGTCATTATGCTAGTTTCCCACCCACCTCTGTCACACAATATGGAATTATTTGGTTTTGGAGCTGTACACAAATGATTCTCTTGTACCCCCAGAGTGTTACTTACACTTTTTCACACCCCCCTTCTGCCTTTGATCTGACAGCAACATATGTTCTGTGATGAGGAACCAGCGGGAACAAAAATTTTGCTGCTCTTGTTAACGGCAAAAGTAGGAAAGCATAAATCTCTCCAGCTTAAAACCTGTCCTTAGATGTAAAAGCTGTAAGTGCAGTGGAAATATAAAAGGTGCTAAGAAACCATTAGTCTGATCTCCTCCCTGATGGGATTCTATCAGCAAATGTACAAGGGAAGAAGTCGGTTACACATAAAAAAAACACAACATCCCTTTCAATTTTCATTTTGTATTTAGCCTTTAATCAGTCTCACTGGCTATATGTGTACCAACATAATAAAAAAGTCCAGGGATCTGAGGACGTAAGGCCCAGAACAGGCCCTTACCCCTTCCTAAACGCTCTTCATGGGATAGTCTATACTGCTCATAGGAAATGCTGCCCTCCACGGGCATTGGCAGAGTGCCAGCTGGCATCAGTCAAAATGTATCAGGGGGACTAAAATAAAAGTATAAATATAAAAATTTTGTTCCACCATATATCAGGGCTAAAGGCCACATACTGGCCCTGTCCGTACTAGTATGAAGGTGGCCACTGAGTACTGTTTCTGTTCTAGATGGAGTGTATATTAACTACTGTTGATAAGCTGCATTTTTTTTTTAGTCCTCTTATTTCCATTACAGCTACCAATTTTCCAGCTGAAAATAATATTTCTGAACCACAACAAAGCTCTTAGACTGGTCAAATACTGTGGAACAATTCATCACAAAGCCCTGGTCTCACAAGTCCCAACCGGACAGGGACTTGCTGAATCTATACTAGTGAATGAAACAGTGACAACACCTATTCTGCAGCCTCAGCATCACTTAATATCATCTGATTATTCCATAATATTAAGCTTACTTAGTCTCCAAATCACAGTTCATGCCTATTTTGAATATTTTCTGGCCCATGCTATCTTCCATCTGTGAGTGTGAATTGGTGTACAAGTCGGTCCAGGCCAAAAACATGTCAGGGACTGTCCTAAAAAATTAACAGTACAGATTACCTAGATGTTCTAGTACTCAAACATGTTCTAGGAGATTGCTTAATGTATTAGCAAAGATTCAGTCAGAGGGAAATAGGCTCTGGAATAATTAACCACAACAGCCATCACACACATACGTCCTTCTGCGCTTGATTCTAGTGTTCTTTCAGTGGAAGAGAAAGTACAGAAGTTGCAGAATAAACACGCAGGTCTCATCATGACAAACAGGCAGGACACAGCTGGAGTGTCCATCCCAATCCAACAACTGGCAGTCCCAGATACATAAGCTATGCTCACTATAATCACTTAGACCCTGCCTGCATGTGCCTAAAGTCTATGCACATGAATAAAAGAGAATTTGGCTCTAAATACTATTTCATAGGAAGAAAATAATAAAATATAGCAAAAGTTGCACTTTCAGAGTGCTAATCTCACTGCCAAAAGAGTGTTATAAAGTATGGCAACAAAATGCTGCACAAAGAGAAGCACAACTATCCAAATTAGATGCAGATGCATGCTTGTTTCATTACAAAGCTTTGATAATGCAGATTCAAGAATACAAGTTCACTGGTGATTTTTTATTCGCAGTAATTAAAATGTGATTTTAAATATGTTTTATTATAGAATTTTACAGACTTGGATTTTATTAATTTATATCAAAAATAAACCAAAGTGATGAACCATTATTTCAAGAAATAACTTTATTATATAAAAGTTAACTGGAAAACAGAGCTAGTCCCAGGCAATTCTCAGTAAAAACAGGTCAAATTCAGTGAAGCCAGCAGCTTAGCCCAGTTCATTGTATCTTACTATGAATGTAATAACAGACGGAAAAAATAACAATGGAAAATCTCTCTTTTAAATTGAGTTCCAATTATAACACAAAATGTAGAATTTTACCTAAGGCATTTCCCATTTAAATTTTATGAGCCCAAAGCCTATTTGCATTCGGTGCCATATGACAGAATGCAAAGATTCCAGGCAGAAGGCTAATCACTAGGCCTAACTGGCTAAGCATGCCCAAAGGAACTCCATAGTGTATGCAGGCTGTGCCATATGAGGGAGACTAGGCTCTACATCAAATGTTCAGTAAGACTGAAAAACAAAAAAACAAACATTCAGTGAGACAGCAGGCATAGCTAGTGGTTAACTCTACATTATCTGCACAGACTTTGTGTATACACATGCAACATTCAGGGCTTCCTGTATAACTCAAACTGCCCTACTTTCATTCTCGCAAAAGTCCTTTCTAATACTGTCATCTTATTTTGAGGATTTAAATGGGACTTAAATAGGAAACATTTTTTCATTTTATCTGTTGTCTCAGACAATAAACAACAAACATAGCAGAGATGTGCCAATGCAGATGCACATCCGAAAGTCAAACTGTCAAAAGTAACTAAGAAAGGATATGCAGTTCAGCATCTCTGCAGCTATATCAATACTGGCCTCAAAAACTTGCTATAGTGAATGGGTATCATACAGTTAAAATCCACTGTTTTGTGAAATAAAGAGTGACAAAAATGAGCTACATGTACACCATGGAATCAAGTTTTATTAGATACAGGTTTACAACCATTAGGTTTTAAGTCTGAACTTTTCTCATCCTCTGTTCCAGTTGAAATTCAAATAAGCTAGCTTAATGCCTACGTGGTCTAAGAAAACTTCTTTGATTTCAGACGGGAGTAGAACATGGAAGGCCTTATTTAGCCAGCATAAGTTTCAAGGAAAATCATCAGAGATCAGAGGTAACCGCACTACCTGAATCACTCAAATAAACGTCTGAGCCTAACTATGCTGTTTTGGGAAAACTTCCCCATCTAAAGCCAAAGGTTCAGGGGCAGGCCACAAAAGCTGTACGAACATAGTCCATCTCTCAGCATAGACACTGGTGTCGGTTTAACTGATTCTACTTTGACCCTTAGCTTACGGAAGATAGTGAATAAACTTTTGCAGTTCTGTCCAGGCCTATTTATCATGTTTCTGTGATCAAGACTAATGATATGTTCAGCAGACAGAGCAACTCACCACCAATAACTACTCTGGACTAAGTGGTCTCCAGAACACCCTTCCAAACTCATCTACTCTGTGATTAACTGCTAAATATGTGTATTAGAGCTAATGCCATTTGAATTACTACTTGCACAGTCTACTGCAAAGAGTATAGAAGTGTAATAATTATTCTTAATTATGAAAGAAATAATATTTAAACAGAAAATATAATCGAAGGAAAATGATGAGAAACTGCAAGATAACTTGTATCAAAATTTAGGATAATGAATATCTGCTGCATTTATGATACTACATACTATATTCTTCTCTTAAAATTATATTTTAAGTATTAAATACAAATGATACAAACAAAATAATAATATTTTTAAAATAAACAATGAATAATAATAAATAATATTTTTATAGTAATTTAAACACTTACCATCACTTCTTTCCTTTTCCCCTGTTGCTTTTTAATTCCTATTTCAAAATAACTGTAATGGAAAAAAAAGACAAAGTAAGTAAAACTTGTACATTTATGTACCAAAAGAAATGGGCAATCCAAAAATACTCTCTGTAAAACCCCTACCCAGGGACTAAGAAACAAAAGAAATGATGCTAGTAACAGTACCTCAGTTTACCACTGCTGGAAACTAAATACTATGCACTTTGTCACCACAGTAGAACCTAAATCCCAGTAAGGTGTAGGACTCCCTGTGTTGGTGGGGTTATACAGATGAGAAGGGCTACTAAAAAAGACCACTCTTTGGCCAGAAATAACCATCAGATATCCTGCACGAAGTACTAGCCACTTATAATTGTATGAAATCCCTCAAAGTAGTTTATGGAGTGGAAGTAGTGGAGTGGGAGTGGAGTAGTTTAAAGGAATGGGTGAGAATTCCCTCTATCGACTCTGGGTCCTAAGTCTAAAATTCTCCCTGAAATATGCTATACATCTTCTCATAGCCATAGCTGTGGTCGTACTACCACCTCCAACACAGCAGGCTATTGACTACTGTACTTGACCTGAGTATTATGTATGTATGCATGTATTTGTATATGTATATATATTTAT
This sequence comes from Nothocercus julius, assembly GCA_013398735.1. Lineage (NCBI taxonomy): Eukaryota > Metazoa > Chordata > Aves > Tinamiformes > Tinamidae > Nothocercus > Nothocercus julius. Next base: position 1,609,337 of record VZSV01000126.1, on the reverse strand, counting down.
ATGTGTATATATATACATATATATATATATGTATACAGAGATGGTGTCCTGCAGTCAGATTTACTTCACAGCTCCAGTACAAATTTCTGTAAATCATTGATTAAAATTCAAATTCTGAAATGATTTTGATTATATATATATGATTTTTGACTAATTATATCCATATATACAACAGCGTATATACATTTCAGTGATATTTTTAAATCTACAGTTCAGGCATCAACAAACTCATTATGCCAAAAAAAAATAATAAAAAAAACATGCATCACACTTTATTTCTGGAGTGTTCATTTTCAGTAAAATCTGACCAAAACCTACATGCAATCTACAGTGTCACACCACAGCTAAACTACTGTTTATACCGACTAGCTCAACTAATTAAATGACTTTTATCTAATAAATAATTATCTAATAAATAATTATAAATTATTAAATAAATAATTATCTAGTCAATCTTGCTCAAGCAGAAAAGAGACTCTCTAATTTCACAGGAAAGAGGTTATTTCAATAGGACTTAACTGCAGAGAGACACCTTTTTACACAAAACTTTGCAACTTTCAGATCCTCCAGAAATGTCAAAACACAGGGCCACCAAAAACAATGCAAGCAAAAATCAACAAGCACAAGATTGAGATGTAGCATGAGGAGAGAGAGAAATAACACTGTCTTGGTTGCTCTTAACTTATCAAAGCAGCTACATAACTCTTCCTCAGAGTCATGACCAAGCACTACTCCTTGCAGTGGAAGCAATTATCTGCAGCCCAGAAAAGAGATGTCTATCCCAGGATAAGTCTTACTTGCCTATGACCTTGCTCCTCTTGTTGCCATTGGCAATACTAATGTATAAAGAGACCTTTGGAATTTTTAAGAAATTATGTACATCCATTTCCTTAAGAATAAAGCATATGAATCTCGGTTTCACGTTCAAAATATATGGCAGTAATAGTTTTCAAATGTTTCCCTTAGTCATCTTGTTAAAATGACACAGTGGAGAAAAACTTTTAGATCCTAAATATTCCTGGGAATATGGCTACTCACATACAAAAAAAAAAATGAGCTATAGCTTTAAATGCTATATACACAAAAATATTTGCTCACATAAGTTAATAAGACAAATCTGAAAGGATGCACATGCTTTAACAGTCACTTAGGATTTGAATTCAAATGATTGAATTTTGTTTTTTGCAGCAGTGCATTAGTTCTGCCACTGGCCAAAATAAAGGCCACAGCCCATCTCTGTCGCTCTGGTTTCCCCAAACAGCAGTAAGAGCAGTGGATGCATGAAGCCAATGCTCCTCTTGACTATTTCTCCTGCACTGAAGGTTCTTCAGAGCAACACTAAAACTGAATAAATCTTACTAGTTTTAACTACTCCTCTCTTGGCAAAACAGAAACATAAAATACTGTAGTTGTCTGTACGTTTCGGAAGATAATTCAAAACTTGCACAGACATTCAGGATAAAATATGTAGTATCCTAAAAACTCAATAATCCTTTTTTGTTGTAATTTACTGTCCACTGTGAGTACCACTGCCCTCTCTGGCAAAAAATCAAAGCTGTGTTTCTCTTCTACTGGTAGAAGGATCTTCCCAAGGAAGGAGCAGATAAACTGTATCTCTACCAGTGTTACAGTGCTAAAAATATAATAGTAGATTAAAATCAGCACTGAAAAGATTTACAGTCTGATAAAATAATTAGGGCACAAAAAAAAAAAAAAAAGAAAAAAAACCTGATCTGCACCATTTCGTTTCCCAGAAGAGCAGCCTGGCTGAGTGCTGTGTAGATGCCTTCTTCAATGATCAGTTTGCCTTTGCATTGTAAAGTGTGGTAGGGATGCGTATTTTTATAACTCCTTTTCTTCACTCTTTCTTTTGTATTTAAAGGTGCATTTCAGATTATATATGTGACTATAGCAATAAAATCCTGGCAATGATCAGGCAATTTATGACTGAACTGGTGAATACAAGTAGTATGTTGACTGTTAAGACTCTAAGCCACCCAGTGGCAAAGAGCAATCCTTGTGCTTCGCCACATAGGAGCCGTCCTACACCTGCCTCCATGCAGAGCAGGGCTGCAGGCCCTGTCTTCACAGGGGACCTCTCCATCCCCGCAAGCGGCAGCCAAGGAATGACCAACTACAGCCACGGCTGACACAACAACCAGCCAGGGTCTGTCACCAGAAGAAGAGGCGTGGCCAAGATACCTTCCATGTAAGAGAAATAGGAGGAGGCGCATCGCGGAGCCACCTTCCATGCAGAAAAAATAAAAGGAGCATCATCAAGACACCTTCCATGTAAGTGAAATAATAACAGCATCATTGAGAAACCTTCCATATAAGAAAAATAGGAGCAGCAGCATCCAGACATCATCTATGTAGGAGAAACAGGAGGAGCATCGAGGTACCTTCTGTTTAGGAGAAGTAGCAGCATCAAGACACCTTCTGTTTAAGAGATATTAAAAGAGCGCCATCAAGACATCTGTCATATGACAGAGCATCACTGAGACACCTTCCATGTAAGAGAAATAAGAGGAGCATGGCCAAAACACCTTCCATGTAAGAGAAATAAGAGGAGCATGGCCAAGACACCTTCCATGTAAGAGAAATAAGAGGAGCATGGCCAAGACACTTTCCATTTAAGAGATACTAAAGGAGCATCACCAAGACACCTCCCATGTAAGAGATATAAAAGGGCATGGCCAAGACACGACCCATGTAGGTGAAATAACGAAACAGGCTGGGGAAGGGCCCCTGCGGCACTGCGGCAGGCGAGACCGCTGCCCGCACCGCCGGCACCTCCCGCGGCCCGGCGGCGCTCCGGC
>VZSV01000126.1:1546913-1606098 GCA_013398735.1 Nothocercus julius | reverse complement strand
CCGGATTGTGACCGCGGCCGAGGCGGCCAAGCGAGGGAGGCGCCCCGGGAAGCGCCCGGCGGTCGCGACACGAGGAGGGCCGCGCCATCGCCGCACCGCTGCCCCCCCAGGCGCAGACGTCTCTGCGGCGCTCGCAGGGTATCTCTGAAGTCTTTTTTTTTTCTATATCGATTGATTATGCTGATATTTTTTGTGTATGTTTTTATCTATAAGCTTTCGTGAACATAAATGGAGATACAGATAGGCAGGCGTGCGCCTTGTCAGAACTCACCTCATCCAACACGTGCGTTAAGCAAGGCAAACCAGGTGCAGGACAGGTGAATACTAGGTGGTATTCACCACTATCACTCTTAAATGTGCAAAACGGCAAATTCTGCGGTAGTAGCTCATCTACACGTTTTTACAGAACACCTCCCTGTAACATGCATGCCTCGCCATGCAGCTCGTGCGGCGCAGCCCTCGCAGGGGGAGACGGGTTTTAGGCGCTTGACCGGTAGGACGTTGCCCTTCCCCCGCACTCTTCCCCCGGCTTCTTGGTCTCCCCGTTGCAGCGGATTCACCCTGTACACTGGGAGGGAGCCTCGTGTCCCTCCTATGCAAGGCATGACGCAGGAAACTGCCCCATTTTGCCTTGTCCGCAAAGTGGCAGCAACCTCTGCGAGGGGCAGCAGTTGAAGCATTTGAAATTACACCAGCTACATCTGTCAGAGCTGTTTTACAGGCCTTTGAATATAGATAGGAAGGGTAATTTCCACCCCATGGTCCCAAGGCTGCATGCATGTTTTCTCATGCTCATCTGCTCCATCTGTAATTTTTTTTTTTTTTTCTAATACTTTCAGTCATTCCAGACTACATTTACAGGCACTTCAGTTCCAAGGTACTTGTCTGCATGTAACAGCAGCCGGCTGCCATTCCTTTGCCAGATATCAGCTTGTCTGATACCTGCTTGTCTTGCAAGTCTGCAGAACTTGCATAAGGTGCAAAAAAATGCACCTTTTCTGAATTCATACATGATTCAGTAAGGCATCGTAAAACTTTTAATTATGACAACAGTTAAGAAGTCTCCTTTCTTTTATGTAAATGAATGTAAGTGTGAGGCTTCATAACTCAGAGGACTTCAGCAGGATATTCTTTCATCTCCTCGTTGATCTCTCTCACTTGTAGTACCTAAATCCATTTACTCCAAAGGCACCCAAAAACAGCATATGCTGCTGACCTACAGCAATTTAAGGGGAGGCATAGGGAGGAAAAGAGAAGCTTTTCCCAAACAGAAAATAACTCCTTTTTATGAGCTCTGCTGAAGAACGTCAGTGTCTTCCCGCAGAAGACAGGAACCACATTTCCAAGCACTCAAAATATGCAATAGATATTCCACTTACTTACATCAGCATGATTTCAAACTGTACATCCACCTAAAACTGAGAATGAGTACTCTTAAGAAAAAAAAAAAAATAATTAAAGCAAAAGACTATTGCGAAGACTTCCAGGTTTTATTCCAATCTTTATCATAGGCTTGCTGGGATATGATTCATAAATCTGATAATTTCTCTGTGTCCAAGTTTTCTTCTGCATGTAAAATATAGATTACTTGCTGTGTAGAAATATTAAGAATCTTAACTTATTAGAGGCTGTTTAATATTTCTGGTCTTCAGCTAGAAGTAGAATTTTACCTTTTCTCCTATATCTTCACATGCTAAGTCATTCAGATACACAAAGTCAAGTCCTGAAATTTTTCTTCTTTGAGATGAAGAGAAAACTTTCAGCTAAAAGCAGAAATTAAAGATAAATTGCTTAGCAAGACCATGATTTTTTTTCTCCCTGCAAGATAGGAAGCACTAGTACTGGGGGCTGCAAAGCAGACAAAGGGCCTTCACCCATGTCCTGCATACTACAGACTCTAAGAGGGCTCACATTGACTCAGGAAGGTGGTGTGGGACACTTTCTGCCTCCGAGACACAAGCAGTAGCACCAGGGAACTGCTGTGATCTTCCTTCAGTCAGAGGGTTGGTAATTTATTTCCAGGGCTTCCAGTGTCCGTTGTCAGAATGCCATTTTTGGAGGTCATCATAAAACTAAAGTGGTCACTATGTGGAGGTCCATGTGGCTGGAGGTCATGGAACTCACTGACGCCTTCTAAGGCAAAAATTTCCTATCTGTCTGCTCTTTTAGAAGAGTTCAGGTGTGGATGTCTTCAATCAGTCCCTTCCTAAACAGGATGAAGCACAGTAGTGTGGAGGAAGGAGGGGCAGCATAGGACAGCACAGGAAGAAAAGAGGATAGGGTCCTTTCATAGCCCTAAAATGAGAAAGGTATGAGGGAAAGGAGGGGAAGAGAGGAGAGACAGGAGAGTCCTGGCATTCTAAAAACATGAAATACCATTAGAAAGGGATGTCGCCGTCTTCCACTAAGGAGTGGAGGAAGGAAACGTGAAGTGTGAGGGCATGGGAACACTAAATTCGTGGCGTGAGGAAGGTAAAAATGGGAGGCACAGGACTGCTCCTACTAGGAAGATGAAATGGGGGAGTTAAAAGCCTGGGCACATAGGGCTCTGGTGAGGGGAAATTGGATGCTTTGAACTGAGGGCAAAAAGAGAAGAGAGGGACCTTGAACAGGGCATGGAGGAAGCAAAGAAGGAGGATGGGAAGTGCGAAGAGCTGGAGATGTGAGGAAAAGAGCTGTAGATGTGGGCAACCTGAGATGGAAAGACTCCCAGAAATATTATTTAGTAACTCTTTTTCTTTTCAAATTACCTGTTTCCATGCCAGAGTCATCTGGAGACACTTGTTAAATCAAATTTGGGAAAGGGTTGCAGAGATCCCAAACCAGTTATACACCAAATAGTAAGCAGTCATTGAGTCTAAAGGATCTAACATTAGCTGTGTATCTTTCCTTATTTTGGAATGATATTTTATGTGTGGGTGTAATTCTTTTTGCAGTATAAATACATGTGGCTATTTATATCTTAACAGTGCAGTAGTTAGCCTGACAGACTCACAGTGAGATTTCATTCAGGGACATTTTCCTGGCCCTGTTTGGTGTGTGTTGCCCAACTCATGGCCCAGAGCAGCACTAGCACTTGCATTACCAGCCACAGGAGACTCGCACTATAATTGCATGATTTGCTCTTGGTGCTGAGCCAGTCCAGTGCTGCCCAGGCTCCAGACAGGAGCTGCAAAGGATTTGGCTGGAAAATCAACAAATTCCTGGGAGCTACTGGAAGTCAGCATCCTTGGTGCTGGGCAGACATAGGCAGCTGGATCAGTGTATGCTGGCTGAGAAGATCACACAAAATCATTTGAGCACCTTCCTCCTGAGTTCTGCTTCACCCTCATTATCAGCAGTTGTGGGTCTGTGTCTTGCTGTACTCTGCCAGGAAAGCAGAAGTGCTAGGATTTTAGCAGTATAGAAACACAGGCCCAGGAGGGTCCAGAAAAGACTGTCTAGTCCAGTGGCTTGGTTTTGTCCAGCTGAAGAAGCTACTTTTGCACTGAGCAGCTGTTTTAGAGCTTAACTGACCTTTTGTTAGATTTTCCCTGATATCCAAATCAAATGTTGGCTTCACATTTAACCTGATTCCTCATTCCATTGCATTAGTGGCCTTGGAAATAATTAGCTACCACCTAATACCACTATAAAGAGCCTTTAGATCTTGTATATACTTCCATACTTAATTTTCTAGACTAAATACATGTCTTAGTCTTTCTTCACAGGTCATATTTGCCAACTGTTCATCAAAACCCAGTTTGTCAACTTAAGACCCTTCTTGTATGAGGGAAAAGAAGATAACTCCCTCCCATGTCTTACATGCAGCAGCACATCCCAGGATTAAATGTCTCCTTGGTACACCATCAAACCTTCAGTTCATCTGAAGTTTGTGACTGATCCTATTTGTGAAACCTCCTGATGTTTTTCTGCCTTTCGCATTTAATACCTGGGCATTCGTTCACTTCTTCTTATGTATAATACTTTTGCCTTTTCTTTCTTTCTTGTGTTTCATTGGTTCAAATCAGATATTTCTCCACTGAATAAAAACATTTTTAAACGTGATTCTGTCTCCTGCAGTTCTTGAAACCCTCCTCACACTGGTTTACCTTCCTTACACTAATTTAGACCAAAAAAAAAGCCATAATATAAAACATTAGTATAAATATTGAGTAGGACTGTGTCCAGAACAAGCCCCACAGAGCCCCAACTTGCCATGCCCACTCACTTTGAACCTCAAAACACCAATAATAGTACGCTGATAGCAGTTTTGCAAGCAGTGCATCCACCTTCTGGATTAATCAAAGCTGTTTCTTGTTTTGTGTATGAGCACCTGGAATTGCATCAAGAAGTAGGCTATCTTCCCAGTTTCCCTATGTACCAGATCAGTAAGCACCTAAAAATAGGTATATTAGATACAATTTGTTCTTGGCACATCCAAAATGACTATCTCCATCACTTTATTACCTAGCTGGTGTCTTATCTGTTTAACCATTTGTTCTGGTGTCTCAGGCTGCCTGCTATTTTCCCTTTGCCTCTTTTTAAATATGGGTAGTTTCTAAAGACAGGTACTATGTGCAAGCTTCTCTAAGGCTCTGGGACCTCTTGCTCCTCCAGGAGCATCTGAAGATGATCACTAATAGTTAACAACTGCCATGGGAACTTTCTTAAGTTGTGCACTGAATTCACCTCACCCAGCTGACCAGAACACTTCTGCCTCATCTAAATGTTCTTCAGCCTGCCCTTTCTCCATTCTGGCCTGTGCTTCTCTTCCCTCGTTAAAATTAATTGCTGCAAAGATCTGATCACAATTAACCTTGAGACAGTAAAGCCTTCAGCCTTTCCTATTTCGTCAGAGCAGACAAAAGCTTTTTCCATCAAATTAAAAAGAAATATATAGCATGCACAGCACCCACACCTCAGTAAAGCATTATCATAATGCGGAACCAGGCACTTTAGAGCAAAGGCAGTTGTGCTTTCCAGTGGTGCTGCTGGATTTGCTCTGTAATGATCCATTTTGGGCTACTGTGCCATGACCTCCCAGTGTCTCCACACCCACACTTTCACAGACGGACACACAGAAGGGCAGACATATCACCTGCCATGTGCAGGAGAGTTTTGGCAGCGCATGTCAGCCTAAACTCGTTCAGACAGGTCACCAAGTCCAGATTTTGTTTCATAAAAAGTTACATTTTCTTCTCTTTTGCATAAGAGTTTACTCATGATACGTGTATCATCTCCATATGCATATATATCTTCCACTTGCAAGAAGTGGTAAGGAAAGGCTGCTGGGTTCTTTCTGTCTAAAATACAAACATCATTAGGCTTGCAAGATCCTTTGGCATGAACAGCTCAAATCTTTTCCAGAGACATTTCAGGCAGCGTTCACTCTCTTTCTCTTCACTCCCACCAACCTTCTTGCCCTCAGACACCAAAGCTCATTGAGAGAGGAGCTACCCAACATTTCCAGTTATTTCTTGCCCATCGTCAAACTGTCTGGACAGTCTCACTCCTTTTATTCCCTGTCTCCAATCAGTTCCACCTCAGGTCAATGCTTTTTACATCTCTGCAATCCATCCCTTTTTAGTTAGGCGATGGTTTGATAATAGATTAAATCCAGGTTTAGGACTTTTGTACCACATCAGAAGGACTGCAACACAGCACTGACCCTGCATAAACCTCCTCAGCAAATGTGATCAGAAGCACTTGACAGGCCAGCTTTGCACTGGCTAGCTTTATGCCAGATCAGGTGTCCTCCCATAACCAGCATGAACTTAGCATAAAAACATGAAGTCGGGCTAACCTCTTTATCATGTGCATTAACCTGTTGGAAAAAAAAAAAAAAAAAGCAGATCTAAAGATAGCGTTGTACTGCTGGATGATTTGATCTTCATAAGCTTGAAAAAAAAAAAAAAGTTTTATTTGCTTCAGCAGCTGATCTGTTGTGGAGCAAAAATGAGCAAAACCAGGTCTTCAGAGTTGCCCTCAGATCTTTCCATGTCCCTAATAGCCTTATGAATTCTTCTCATGGCGTCCATACAGAAGGAACCCTTTTCTTTTCTTCTGTCTTCCGAGCTCTATGAGCTCATCAGTTAAAGTGAAGAGCTAAGGATCAGTTTGTAAAAACCCGGGACTATGCTAGCTAAAGGCAGATTACTGGTAAATTCTGTTATGTTTGATTTTACATTTACAAGATGGAAGTCTGTGTCCTTTTAATATGTTCAGCACTGTATGTTCCTGTCTAGGTTATGAAGCACATTCACAGTGTTCCTCTGTCAAGCTTTTGCTACTGAAGCTAGTCAGGCAAGCTGCCCTGCACACTGCACATGAAGGTCATTGAAATTGTCCTCACTTGTGTGCATCTTATCCTTTCTGCTGCCTGTTGTATCTCCTTGAGTTGCTATTTATTACCCTGCAGCATGGGCCAGGAAAGGAATGGTGGATTCCCACACGTCATAGGCAGCAGGGAAGGAAAAAGCAACACCAAGTGACCATTATTCTCTGTCCTGCAAAAAGGAGAGGTATGAAGAAGTTCAACTTGCCTGTAACACAGTGGTCATAACTGCCAGTTTGGGATGGAAAGAAAGAAGAGCTATTTTTTCCATCAGAGCACTTGTTTTTTATCTGTTTGATTCATGGCACAGTATCACACTAGGCTGCACACACACCAAAGTTGAATCTAGATCTGCCATGATACAGAAAAAGCACCTGTGTCATGTCACCTTTTTATAGTGGAGCTCACACCTCCTTCCCAACCTCACATAGCCTTTCTCCATAACGTCACACAACACGCGCAGGTAGGTAGTCAGCACAGGAAATGTGTGAGTGGAGGCTCTATATACCAACTTCTAAGGTTTAATGGATGGAACTCATCCTATCAGATGGAAATATCTGCATCAGATGGATATATCTGCTCTTCACCTTGGTTTCACCTTAAGGCGATGGAAAGAAATTAGCAGTCAGAGCAGGGAACATTCCCATCCAAATTTAGACATCTGAAATAGCACAGATGACTCATACCCGGAATGCACTTATTTTTCTCCGCAGATTGTAAAGAGAACTAGTGTGGCTATAGATGTCTATGTATGAGCCTGTCACACCTCCGTTGAGAAGTCTCCACACCAGTGCTGACGTACGTGTCCTCATTGTAGCCAGCAGGCATCTCCTGCCAAAGTTAGCAATTAGTGGGAGGCCAAACTAACCAAGCCCAGGAGCTCTCACAGAGGCACCTAGAGCCCTTTGAGGCATCCTAGCACTTTCAAGACCTCTAGTAATTTTATCATGCTGTCCTCTGTTCAACTCTTGCCCAAATATGTATGTTTTGACCTCAACTAGGCAAAACGTCGACCAGGCAGTGGTGCTCCCAGTAACCTGTACAGGCAGTCACTTAAAGCAGATTGAACCGTCTCCTATTCAGAGGCTGGCAATGAAGTCAGGATTTGTGAAGGTGGAAATCAACCTGTAAGAATATACCACAAATCAGTACCTAATTCAAAGCTTTAAAAGTCAGTTCAGGATAACGAAGGGTAAAAACAAATCACCAAATCCACAAATGCGAGGAACTGTCCAGTTCAGTATGCCCTTTGACTGCTTCCCCTTAATACTTAAAATAGTACTTTCTTTTTTTCCTAGGCTAATATCTTCATTAATATTGATTACTACTGTGTGTTTAACTTTGATTCCTTTCATTTTCATAATATTCCTAGCAATAAACCTAGCCTGCTTAATCATTATCATACTCTTTAAGATCTTTTAAAATTTCTCAACAGCTTTAAAATTTTCATCTTATTCCTCTCTGTAATCTTATGACAAATAATTTCTCCCTGTCTGCTCCCTATTAAAAAGAAATTTCTGTGAAAGCGTTTATTTGTGAGCTTCAATCACATGTATACATTACTTGTTTGAACAGCAGAGAGGACTGTTTCTTTTGTCTGTATCCCATCTGACCATAAAGAGGTACGGGAAGCAAAAAGGTAAAGAGAATGGGAAGCAAAGAACAGCCAATAGGGAAAGACAAAAAAATGTTGTATAAATACAAACATAAAGCAAGCAGCACGCACCCAGCACAAGCAGTGATGCTCATTCTTGCTCCCATGGAGGTTATAGGGTAGTTAGGACGCAGCTGGCATTTTTTGAAAATTTTGTCTTCATCACTGGTAAATGAGCTTGATACATGAAAAACAGGCATGGGATCAATGTGGATTGAGTAAAACATGGTAGAATGATCTGAAATGCTAAAATATCATTTAAACGCAAATCAAACAGAGGCAATTCAAAATGAACAGAGATGGACATGTATTGAGAATATTCTCTTCTATAATAAGAGGTGAAGTAATGGTCCCTTTTCCTTGCAACTGGTGAACTAGCAACTGCGTGTAACAAAATATATGAGTTGTTCTGTGTGTCCTGGGAATAATAAAGGCTGTTTTCCTGTGGTATCTCCTACTAGTATCTCAAGTCTGTAGTGCCTAAAAAGGACAAGTTCAATCAAATCTTTTCCTGGAGTTAGGATTTCATACAGTCGCTCTGCAAGATGATTCTTTGATATTTAATAACAGATGAGCTCACACTGCAGCCCTTCCCTCAGCAGAGACCAAGAGAAACCTTTCTTCCATACCCACTTACGTCTTGGCACGTGTTTAGAGTCCCCAAGACCTTCTGGCACATCTGTCTGAAACTGGCTAACAGGTTCAGAAGTTGCTAGCCAGATATGCACTGCATGATCACCTAAGTCTTGTTCTTCAAATAATGCTGAGGATAGAAACAGTGGCCACTAAACTGGCGTGGATATGACTAGCAGATAACATTCTGCAGATGACTTCCGAAACAGAGGTGTGGCACCTAGTAAGAATGGCCAAATGCAAAAGTAATACAGGATCAGAGCAGGTGTCCCCAGTATCAGGAAATATGCCCCAATACAGCTGGGTGCAAGCAAGCTCAGGCTCTACTTCGTTCAAACTACAAGGCCACTGCCAGACAACACTAACTTCTCATATATTAGCAACTCAGCCATTTCAGTTTAACTTAAAATCATGAGGCAAATTTGTCTCATGGATTAGATTTGTTGATCTTCTGATTGCTCTAAAGTAAAAAACTGTCCAAACTTAACGGGGATTCATCTTAATGCCATAATGCCATATTTTTTTTTAATAATTCATTTTAAATAGCTTATGATTAAAAAAAACTATACAAGCAAATCAATATCTAAGATGACACAATGTAGAACATATAACAAAAGTTTATAATACAATTCCATTGCGGGCCTGACTAGTTGGAAAAGGAAGAAAAGCTTTAAGAAGAAAAGTGAGGATACTGTAGGCACCTCTGTCCCAAAGAGTAAATCGAAAAGAGACTTTATCACTAAGAGTTAGTTACAAAGCCAATACAGCAGCATTGCTATATGCATATATGTTGCATATTCAACATACACATTTATGCTTCTGCCATGCAAGGCTGAGAAATCCAGGATTTTTCTTCCTGTTTTTGAAAGGTAAGACATAACCACAAAATCGACATACTAAGGTAATTGCCTACACCAAGGTCAATAAAAATCTTCTCTGCTTATTCAGTCATGGATGTTTAGATGGGACGTTGTCTAAATAATGTACAAATTGCTACATTCAATTTTTTTATCTAGAGAAGCAGTACTGCAGTGGAGTGGCAGGGAATGGCGTTAAATAAATGCAACAAGCTAATACATAAATAGGAAAGGTATTTTGTGGTAAGAAAGGTAGCATTTTGTATTTTCAGATCTTCTTGCATCTCAAGGTGTACCGAAAGCACAGTGAACGGAATGTATCACTCCGTCTCACTCTCCATTACAATCATACTAAAGGAAGAAGCGAGAACAAAGCTGGATTTCTTGCTATATGTAATAAACCGTTTCTTCACTAGATGGCACCCGACTACTCCTGCGAATTAGTGTTCAGCATCGCCAAAAACAAAAGCTTCCTTTTCAGAGAAGAATATAGTTTTTTTCTTTATGTTGAATGCTTTTCTTGCTTCTTCACCCTGCACATTACACTCCTGGTGTACTTTTAAGGGTGAAGTCTCACATCACCACAAACATGTGCTTCAACTACTCTGAAATAAGCATAAATCTAGAATTTACATACTGTGACAAATCCTCAGCAGGTATAAATGGATTTAGCATCACTGAAGTTAATTGATGCCAGGTGAAGATCTGCACCTGCAATTTAGATGCTGGCCTGCAGAGCACAGCGTGGCTTGTTTTCTTTTTCTTAATTCCAAGGCACAATAATTGAACTAATTTGAGCAAGCTTCTCACTTCTTCATCAAAACTCCCATTTGCGCATTAGTTTTAGACTTAAAATCAGTGCATGGCTCTGTCATAAATCCAAATGATCTTTTCACAAAGTAGAGAAGCAAGTTGACTGAAGACATCAAAGCTGGGAAATCAGATGTTCAGTACCTCAGCAGTTGCACTGAAGATCATGGTAACTCTGAGAGAAGCAGAAGCAAATTATTGCTCCACTCCATCATTTTACATTCAGTTGCCTCTGGCTGCCGCTAGATGATAGTATGGTAACACACATATTGCTCAGCTGCATGCCAGACCTTCCCTTTCTAAATTCTTAGCAGTATTCACATTTTTATATGTAAAGAATACACAGAAAGGCATCAATGCTACATAGCTAGCCTTTGAATAGAAGTGTTTAATTATATCCCCAGCATCTTCCATACATTAATGGGTAGTGGATGCTATTATTTGGCTGTGGACCCAAACTGGGCTTTATTTAAACGCAGACATAGTGCTAGATTGGTCTCCTCCCTCTGCTTTTGTAGACGCCCATCCAGAGCTGTAGTGAGACATTTCATTGCAAAGCGCAGGATAATTTTGTTTCCCTCTGAAGACCACGAATGGCTCCAAGTAACATTTACACTCCATCTCAAGGGCATCTCACTCGCTATTAGCTCTGCCCATCTGCTTTTTGCTTTTCTCACCCTTTCCATTTCATGCTCGCCCTCTTGAGAGAGCTTCCTTCCTTCCTCATTCCATTGAAAAGCTCCCAGCTAGACGGAGACATGCATCCAGAAAAACATCTTGAGCACAGAACTACCATTCCCTCTACAAACCCTTTCTCCTCCAATTCACAAAACTTGTTCTCACCCAACAGAGAAAAATTAAAAACAAACTGCTCTTTCTCTAAGCTCTTCTGTAAATAGTCAAAATCTGATGCTTCATGTCTTTTTTTTCTTAAGTAAATCTTAGGAATCTTGTTTGTCTTTACCTGCCTCTCCCCACCCAGCGCAGTGCTCCCCAGGATAGACAGGAGGCTGGCTCCAGCCTTGCACAGGACCTTTCACTTCGGGAGGTTTCAGAGATACAGGTACTTCCATCCCCTGAGTGGAAACAAAACCTCTTAGTTCACAACCTGTGTACATGGATTTATTGGTACGCCAAGGTAAGCTAAAAAATTGAAACACAGAGCCCCAGCTAAGAGAGACTGACTTTTGCACAAACTCATGTGCATATATGCACAGCTAAGTGAGCAGCAGGACACTTGAAAATACAGGCTTAAGAGGAGGTTGCCCAAATAGAGGTAGAGTTATGCATAATCAAAGGTTGGGTTGTTAGGGCTAACTCCCCTAGCATAGGATTTAATTCAGCCACCAGCACTACAAGGCGTTGAGCCTTCCATCAAAACTAGACCTGGATTTAGATCTTGTGGAAACCTGGTATTTACATTTTACTGACGATTTTGCTACTCGGACATCTTTTTGTTTTGATTCAGGATGAAAATATGTTTTTAAGATCTGCATATTTAAAATACTCATATTAGTTCTGTGTTGTTTAATAATTGGATATTTAATAGTGCATAAACTGCTTGTTACAAGGCATAATTGTTAAATGAGTCATTGATGTAATCAGTAAGAATATCTTCTACATAAGCTTGATTAAAATATCAACATTGTTATTGCTTTGTATTCTGAATATTTGCATTTTTATTGCTTTGTATTCAGAGTATCTCCTGTTTGTAATGTCATAGCAGTCCCAAAAAGAGAAACTGATTCAAGTGCCAAACAAGAGAACCCTCAGAAAGTTAACTTGTTTCAATTGGAAAGAAAGACATAAAGGATAAAGCAAAAAGTTCAAGCATTATATTGAATGCTATTATTGACAAGATTACTGACCCTTTATAAGTCAAAATGAAGTTTCAGAACTCAGAAATGAAATTCTGAAACACTCCAAAAGGAAACACCTTGGAAAATGTTCACTTCAGAATTTTTGGCCCCTTGTAAACATTCACTGCTTTTGAAACTATAAAATTCTTTTTATTCATCTTATCATCTTGTTTCATTTTTCATCAGAAACTGTAATTAAAATATCCAAATAGCTTTTTTTTTTTTTAATGCATATTTGGACTAGTATTTCCTGAGTTTATTCTTTTTAGGAGCACTCTATTTTCTTGGAGTCCTGCAGGGACGTGTCTGGGTTCTTCCCAGCTACGGAGCAGTGAGAAAGCAGCAGAACCAAATTCCTCTGAAAGCAGTGGAAATCTTACAGACATCACCAGCAGGCCTTGTTCCCCCTTCCCAAACGGTGAAATAAGGACTGTGGCAACCAAGTACATAAAGGGCTCTGACAGCACAGCTAGCTTCTTTTCTATCTCGTATTTCAAGAGTCACAAAAACATATCCCAGAGACCATGAAAACTGGAGGAAGGAAGTGTTTTTTTCCATTGCTTTTATTTTTCATCATAAATTTTAATAGAAATTCAGACTGCTTAAAAGCTGTACACATTATGGCAATCTTTATGAATGTGAATTGACTTCCATACAGCTAAAATAGGAGCATTTGGTACCTAAAAAAGCTTCCCACCTACTTAAAAGGAATCTGAAAAGGTCTCTTTTCATGTTTCTGGAGAAATCAACCTATTGTATCCAAGACTTCCAAAAAATGGATGAAAAATAAACAGTTAACAACTTAGGCATTTACATAATGAGGGAGCTTCAGACATCTGGAACTCGTTTGGACTATTCTAAGATACCTGCAGTGATTTGAGAAAAGTATATCAAAGATTTAAAGGGTTTCTGAGGATTTCCGTAGCAGAGAGGCGGCAAGAAACAACCATGATATATACAAATTGCTCTACCAGAACGTCAGCCCCCGCAAGTTCTGTAAAGCGTCTTTCAATATTAGTGTAGAATCATATCCACATTATTAATAGATATCAATACACAATTTGAAGAAAGCCTTACATACATAAATCATATCCACCTTCATTAAAGAAAAAAAAAAAAAAAAAGAGGCAGAGCAATCAATGGACCATCTATTTCTTATGGTGATTACTCTAGTCTTGGACTGATACTCAATTTTATAGGAATGTGCTACTGATCTTCAAAATTCATAGTAAATATATATATACTCACAGTGTAAATATATCAAGCAAAACAATTTTCCTTCTCTAGTTTATAATAATAGCATCATGTCACATATTGTTAGGCTCTGCGGATATGTACGAAATTGTATGGTCACTGATTATTCATATACCATGACACTACACAGTAGATATGAGTTGGTCTTGCCTTGTTGAAAGGAAACATCTGGGAGCACATGCCAGATCCACTCTGCTTATTGTAGACTTATTTTCCATGTTTTCTTATTTTCCAGCTCACGCATAGTTTGGTTGTTAATTTAACAAAGGATCGTTCCTCCTTAAAGATCACCTTAAAACACTATGCAGAGTAGTCCTGAAAACCAGTCAGCCATGGATTTTGCAGTCTGTGCCTAAGATCAGGATAAAATGATGTGCAACCAGCTCTTAGAAAGCTTCAAAGTAATCCATCATTTCCTTTGCGAAATTATGGGTATTTTAAAATATATATCACATTTTCAATTACATGCAATTGTAAATTAGGTACATAAATTATTTGTGCAAAGTGACTTATTGCTGCTACATACATGAACTGGAAAGATATTTAAAACTTGTTGCTGCTTTTTAGGGGGTCAGCACTGAAATCTGACTAAAGGTGGTAGCTTTTCTTCCTGTCAAAAAGAACAGTTGGCTAAACCATTTTTGTGACAATCGTCTATTTATGAGAAAACTTAAACTGTGGAGGATTGGTATTAGCTTTGGGTTTTTTTGTGCTAAGAGCATCTTATGCAAATGTGAAGCGTTTACTTTAAGTAATTATCTGGGGCTTAAATAGTTCATGCACTGAATAACTCTCAACTAAAGAATGCAGAAGACAAATTCTTACTTTTACCTTTAGCAAACCCCAAAACACTCATTTGGTCTGGATCCCTCTCTCAGTACTGAATTACAAGAACTTGGTCCTCCCCCAGCCCTGAAGCTCAGTTAGTTCACCGAAGGGCCTCCTTGGGCTGTTGTCTTTGAACAGTTTTGTAAGGAAACATTACAAAATTGATAGCACTCCTGATTAGTTGGTTGCTTTGGCTATGTTTCAAAAACAAATTTGCAATACTTTCACATCCCAAAAAACTTACAGTAATGTTTGTAGTAATTAACTGCAGTATACAAAATATTTGCCTCACGACTGAATTATCCCTGTAGCACTACAAGCAATTAATGTTTGTAACTACAAATTTTGCTAAGATAAAAGAATATCAAGAATCTACTTCTTCAGAAATATCATTCTACCAACTAAACAGCAAATCCTGCCTTCCCTCACAGTCATGCAATCAAATTTGTTAACTGTCATGAGGGCAGAATTTAGCCTTGAGCCTCATTTTTGTCTAAATACATATATTTTCCTAAAGAAAAACAAGCCATGTCTTACTTATCATTGCTCTTCCCTTCTGAAGGGTAAATATTGATATTTGAAATACCTAAATTGTATTTACAGCTGTACAACACTGATGTCACATACTCGCAAAATATCTCTTGTGCTCTATGAACATGGGGTAACTTACACAGTCTGCTTAAAAAACCACTTTTCTTAAAATAAAGAAAAAGCAGACAAGCTTACACATTTTCTTTGTCAAATTCACAAACAAAATACATGGTAATGTGACACGCCACGTCGTTCCAGCCGCCGGACGCCACCATCTCCACACAGTCCTCCTCGTCGTAGGCGTTGTTGGGCTCCCCGCTGCGCCACTTGTTGAAGGTCTGCATGGGGGACCGGTCGGAGTAGACGAAATTCCCCTCCTTCTCCAGGTCGTTGATGCCTATGAAAACGCGGGTGAGCCCGGCTTGATTGATGTAGGAGGCGATTAGGTTGTTGGCGTGCTCGTCCTTGGGCATGCTCAGCGTGCCTCCTCTCCCGTGGCAGTAGAGCTGAGCTTCCACGTACCTCTTCTCCTCCTTCACCAGCAGATAGATCTTATTATCTGTCTCACGCACACCAGCAACAGCTGCGGGGGAGGGCAGTGCTGAAAAGTGAGCACTCGCGTTTCTATAAACCAACTTACTGCACACCCCAAAAGAGCTGCACAAACCAGACGCACAGTGGTGATGCTCGCTACGAGCAATCTCAGCGGTCCAGGGTGACCACAAACAGGGCGACTTATTTATGAAAAATAGACCTACCATTTTTTATGAATTTTAGCTCCGTTGTGAGCTGCGCCACTTGGATATCCATTTCACCAATAGCCTTCCTTAGCTGGCTACACTCACAGGGGATGCCTGCAGAATGGTACAAATAGACCAGAATCAATAAACCATGTAATCCTAAAGATTACCTAAATAGCTTTATGGCAAGGCCCGGCCTGGCTTCCCTGGAAGAGACAGTTTCCACCTACATAGAGGGCGAGAACCTGTGGCCTCTGCTACCCTGAACTGTCATAAGATTCTCACAGGTATTTGCACCCAAGTAGTGGATAAAATTCTTCTTTTCAGTCTTCTCCAAAGAGGTTTTTTTTTTTTTTTTTTTCAGCAAAAATCTACAAGCATATTGTTCCTCTCTTTCTCACAAGGAATCTGATGCAGCAGATCAAAAAGGCAAATGTTCCAACCTCATAATGCACATAATTAGCTGCAAAACGTAGTTCTGCACTTCCCAGAGTGTTGAGTTTACTGTAGCTCTCCTGATAAAAGAAGACGATAGAAAAGTATCTATTATGCCAAACTGATATTGGCTTGAAAAAGATAATCTGAACGAGAATACTAAAAGAATAATTGTTACTTCTGTGAACCCAAGTTTCAAAACTAGGATCAATTATAGCTTCCAGTCTGCATGCCATTATTCAAATCCACATTTGACTCAAGAGAAAACTCTCTGGAGGAACTTTTAGTGCACCGGGAAGGAAGGAACAGACTGGGCTTTTGCCATCAATATGTCACTTTTGCCAGCAGCAACCTTGAAGCCTAATGCCAAGGCCTACTGGCTCGCTGGGCTCTTTCATGAAAAGCAAAATAAAAGCCTTTATAAAACAAGTTACAATTTTTAGGCCTTTTAGACTTCCACCTTTTCCTCTGGAGGATCTAAATCCTGCTCCTACAACCATAACCCATGCGGGGACAGGGCCTTCCTGCCCCCTCTCCTTTGTGTTAGCTGGAAGCCAGAACAGGGTAGGCAAAGAGGTGCTTTTGCTCCGTGATGAGTGATACAGACTGTTGTATTTAGGCTCCCACGCTGCTTCCTCAGTGATCTGGCCTCTGAGGAGTTCTGAGAAATTGTTTGAAAAACTTCTGCAGCTTCAATTTTTTTTTTTTTTTAAGTAATTTGAAGACATTACAGCAAATAATACACAAATACTTATTTGTCATGGCTTCTCCCAGTGTTTTAAAAGACGTGTTTTTTGGTGATGCATGAATCCTTTAAAAATCTTCACATAGACAAGACTCGCCATGGCTTACCTGGGTCGCCATTAGGACCTGGTGGTCCTATATCACCATTATCTCCTTTTTCACCTAAAAACATGAAAAGGAATAGAACTTAAAGGCAGCTTTTTGGAGTAAAGTTTGTCTCTAATAACATTCAAAGTAGAAAGTAGAAATAGGCCTAAGTGAAAAAAAGGACTTTGTAGAACTAATAACTTCTGATGTTGTAAAGAGAAAAGGGCTGGATATTCTATTTTGCAGCCCAAATCTTAGTTTCTAATCCAGATGCTTAAGTAAATATTGACTCAAATGAGTTAACCAATGTCATGTAGAAAGCTTGTGGGGAAGGCAAGTTTAGAATCCAAGTCCTAGTCTTTTGAAACTATACCGAAATACAGTGCACTCTCCTATCCTGTCTACACTTGCATTTTAGTGCACAAAGTTCTTCAGTTAGCCCCAAATCAGGATTCCCAGGTCTAGCTGCCAGAGCAAAAGGGAACCCACTGAAAGAGCTTAACCATCTGCTTGACTGCAGTGTGAGAATCTCCCTGTTGTGATAACCTCTGAGACTAGTTAACCATTTTTTTCAGGCCGCTAGACTTTTCTCGAAGATAAATAATCACAGATTTTTCATCTGAGACACAAATGGAGTAAGGATTGAACTAAGCTTACCTTTTGAACCAATGGGACCAATTTTTCCATGTCGTCCCATGCTGCCTTTCTGTCCTTTGTCCCCCATTTCTCCTATACCCAACAAAAAGACAAAAGACCAAAGGTAGGAAGGTAGTCTGATACATTCAGATCCCAGCAGCTTTGCATGTTCAGTTTTTGCATGAGCAAAAGCATGCTATATATCCCCCATATTTGCTGAACTCCAGGGGTCCAGCCCATTCCTTGTCAAGGTCTGATGCGTAACAACCTGGATACTGATTTAATCTTTGCAAAGCAATTGACTTTAATGAGACACACAGGTGTAAATGAAAACTGAGCTTGGCTGAGAGCCACTGGAAAAGCTTTTGCAAAGTGTTGTCAGACAGTGATGACAGAATCAGGGTGAAAATGAGGGGAAATTCCATTAGAACATGTAGGTCAATGGACTAAATCTGTTATGGAGTTGGAAAGACCTAAAGAACCCAAGCACAATTGACAGTTTGCCCTAATGAAGTGGCTCCACTGTAACCAAAGTCTGAATTTGGCTGTTGTGACTTATGTAAACCATCTAAACACAGTAAAGGAAGCCTTGCACAATAAACATTTGAAAATTAAACTAATAAGAAATAAAAATGAATGAAAAGCACACATATGTTCATACTAAAACACAAAAAGTTTGAGTAAAAACAAGAATATTGAATGATTCTGTGGAATAGATGATTCTGGGAATACTTCAAAGTGCAGTTGTAGCAAAGATGCCTGTTGAAAAGCATATTCCTCAATTCTTTTTTTACAAATAAAAAACATATCCAACTCATTGTGAGGAGAAATTGTCAACAAATCTACATGAGACGGGCATAGTCACCTATTGGTATTTGTCCATGACATGTTGCCAGAAATCTAAGGTGAGACAGTTTGATTTACCTACATTTTCTGACTTTGGTCCCTTTATTATCCACTATATTTTCCTGTGACAGGCAAAGTGAATATTGCAATGGCTTCAGGGGGAAAGAGAATTTGCGCTGGCAGGTCCTTTGTTGTCACCCTCTTCAAAAGCAGGCTGAAGCATAGCGCTTATTGTTACTAATAAAATGTTTGCTACCGTCCAAGTTTTGAAGCTAGTGATCTGAGCTCCTCCAGAGCTCAAATAAAAGAACAGATAAAACCTGTCTGTTATGTCATACAGCTCTTCTGGATGGCGTTTCTCAAACATTATGAAAAGAAATTATCTTACTAGTGTGAACGCCGTGAGTAGCACTTTAGCCTCTAGAAGTGCTCAGGCTACCCTGCATCTGCAATACCTGTGTACAAATTTAGGGGATCAGCAGCTGTCAGAAATAAACAAACACAAGCCATTTAATAGGTGAGTACAGCAGGCTTATGAATTACTCAGATTTTGGCTTAAACAAAGACATTTATAGTCAATAAACTCCACATAGTCCAAGCTTCTCTCAGGTGCAACTAACTCTTTATTACAGATTATTGTCTTTAATGCTCTTTGGTTCTGACATTACTTTAGAAAGGATTTCCTGCTTTGTTTTATATATATTTTGTGAGACCTATGGAAGGAGTCCTTACGTTTTGTTAAATTCACTATGCAATGTGTTTTGCATTGTTTGCCATATTGTGGGGCTAACTATGGCCCTGAGAAGCTTCAGGAAGCAGTATCACAGCTCCATATATGCTGGCCGTACTCTTTCCTCGGTGCAGCACCTGAGTAAATCTGCCGTCAGATTTAGACGTCTTTGTGCCGTAACTTTGGGGAGGAACACGGTCTGGCTGCTGCACAGCTTTGGAACTACTGTATATAAGATAGGTTTTTGGCTCTCCACACGTCATTAGAAGACAGAAGGCCTGGAGAGACAATAGGGAAGAGAAGGCAAATGCCTCCTGAGGCTCCCATCCTAGAGAAACACAAGACCGAGACTGCTCTGAGAAATATTGGTGCAATTTATTCAATGATTGTCTCACCCAAAATTGTTTCTTCGCTCAAAGACACATCTGTTACGCATTGTTTAGCTAAATAAGAAATCAATGAGGCAAGTACAGTGGAAAATCCACTACAGGGATCGAGCAATTGAACCCATGTGAATTGTTACAGCTCAGGCCCAGTTGTGGATCTGTGACGACTAAGGATCTTTTGTCAGGATGTGGGATTCATTGTGGAATTCACATACTTCCAGTATATGTTTTCAAAAGCTGGATAATTTTCTGACTGATTTAATTATTCACCTTAAGTTAAAAGCCTAATTAGTGATCTGTTTCAGGACATAAATTGACCATCTTCAGGCTAAGAGGAGATGCCCTCCATGTTACAAGTTTCACACAGCTATCAGTTGATGGCATGGTCACGAAAAGATCATTTCCTCTGAAATGCCAAAAGGCTAATGTGTTGGTCTAATTCATTACTGGCAAGTCCAATAATTAATGAATTTTCTTGTTTCCAGCAAGCATCAGGCTCAGTCACTTCCTGGACATGCAGTCAGTTAAGAATTTGACAAAAATATTTTTCCCTTATTCTGTGTATTCCTACTGGAAGAACAGAGAGAATGAATTCCATCAGCTGAAGATTTGTTTTTTATTTTTATATATATACTTATTTGGACTATAGCTTCCCTTGAAGAATAGATTCCTGGTTTGTTTTAGAGACTCAATCCATGGGGTTGTGCAACTTAGAAAAATACTGATGCTACTATCAGATATTCACCCAATATAGACAACATATTAAGGATGTATTTTCTTGAAAGTCTCCAGAAATATTAGCCTACAATGACTTCTTCTGGTAGTTCTGAAAGTGAGTTTTCTCACTTTGGATTGGAGTTGGGACTGCAATATCAGATTATGCCAGATATTTACTTGCTGTTCCATGTTAACTCTTTTCAAGCAGCTTTATCTGAATTTAAACAGACACATATATAGTGGATAAATGAAATATAGAAATGAGACTTCACTTTCTTGTAAACACTGCCCGGAAGAGGACTACTTTTCAGTAACAGCCAGTAAGAGCTATGTGATCTGCTCAGAAGTAAAAGTGTGAGATCTCAGATAATGAAGACTTGTATGTCTCCTGCACTCATTTAAAAAACTGTTTGGATTTGGCTTTCTCCAATAGTGACTAACCCCTGCTTCTACTCCAGGCACTTGCTTATTCTGCTTATTCTGCAGAACAAAACACAGGATTTCAAGAGAAACTCATCTGCCTTGAGGGTTTTCAAAAGTTTAAATACCTTTTATGAAGCCCTTTTCAGTAGACCTATGCTTGCCAAAAATGCAGTCTAAAAAGTCATAATGAAATCAGAAAGCGACTGCTGAAAAGAAATGAGGACAGTGAAAGAAATTAGGTCCCAAAAGACCAAGTGTAGGAAATTTAACTGAAAGTGAATAGAGAATGTGAAGCAAGTCATCTGTCATCTCTCAGATGAAGATGACATACAGTGGAACCAATTATAGAGGACTTAAAGGGTTTTGGAAGGAACTAAAGCCTAAATGACCTTTTTGGTGGTCCTTTCAGGCCCACAAACAAAAGATGAAAGAAAATACCAGAGATGAATGGCAGACTGCATAACCAGTGGGAAGATGAGGGCTTTGGCTCTGTGGAATCCTCTAAACGGAGTTATTCATACAGCATGACTCGTCTTTTCAGACAGGATTAACTGGAACAGACGAGAAGGTAAGAAAACGAGAGGGGCCAAAAGAACAAATCCAGCAGATGCTCAAATTTACTATGTAACTGACAAATTGAACGGAGTGTGTGAAGGAGAAGAAGAGAACCGTTGTTTACGTCCCAAATTTATGGAATTTTTTAAAAATCAAATGAAAATTCCTATTTATGAGATGGAATTTGACATAGCGGACATCACAGAGACCTACCTAACAACATAAATAGAAGTGTACCAAACCAGACCAAAAGTCTGTCAAGACCAATGCCATCTTTGAAAGCAATCAGCAAAGGATATTTAGAAGAGAGAAGGTAATACACAGTCCAAACTTAAAGTGTCATTCCCCAACATCTCTCCTTAGTCTTCCAGCCATTAACTTTCCCAATGGAAATATTTAACCTGACTTCAATGAGAACACTATTTTACAAGCTTATAATGATGTTATGGTATAACATATTCAATTTACATTCAAGACACCTTTTAGAACTTTATTGACAAATGGAAGTTGAAAAAATATGAGTAAACTGGTGCACCATTTTACAACTTTACCCTAAATAAATACACATCACTGAAGGCTAGTGATTGTCTAGAGAACAGTGATTACAACTGAGTTACATCTTTTATGAATAAACAGTGAATAATCCCAGGTGGTATTTTATGTAGCTGGGGTAGATTCATTTCACCCAGCACTAGGCACCTGAAAGTTAGGTGTTTAGTCCAAGCTGTTGATCTAAGCTCCCTTTGTAGACAGTGCAGAAAAACCACGGCTCAGCAATGATTCATCCCACTCACGTTAGACAGCCATCGTAATGACAAAGTGAATTTTTAAAAGCTTTGTATAACAAATAGGAAAAAAAAGGAATGATTACGACTCCGTAACGATGGGAAATCAGAAAGGCTAGAAAATTTGTAAGGAAAACTAAAGACATCAAGAAAAATCAGATCTAGTCAAGTAAAGGAAAGGTCTAAAGGATTTTAAAGTAGATTTGCAACAAAGTAAGTGGTGACAGTACGATCCATTCCTCACAAGTATTTTTTTTACATTCAAATGCAGATACACACATACTGGCACTTATAAAATATATTTCTTTCCAGATTTAGGTTAAGGACACACAACGCAACCTCTTCAGACCTGTGGTCCCTCTAGCCCAGTATGGACAGTGACAGCAGGAGCTCCTATTAGGGAGAGCATGCAACCCTAGGCAATGGGAACTTGGTGGCTTGGAATCAATTAAATTATGGATCCCTAAAATCCCTATACCTCACATTTATTTACATTCAAGATCCTATTGTATTCAAGTGGAACTGAAGATAGTTTCGAATCAGATATCCACTTTTTGAACCATAGACTGCCAACAGCTGAACTTTCATACTGCCTGCAGCGCTCCTTAGTGAGCAATACATTCACGTAAAAGTTAACTCCGAAATGTAAAGATTGATTGATTACATAATAATGAGCCATCAGTAATACTAAAATATAAATTGAGATATTATTATCTCTCTTTAGAAGTTGATTATACAAAAGGCTGGATGCTCTAACTCCAGCCTAGTTATATTAATGAGATTTTCGTTATACTTAAAGGCTATGTCTATACTAGTAGACTAAATTGCCAGGGACTGTTCCCTGACGGTGGGAACTGGTTGGCCAGGAATGGTACAATCTATGACACTGTCTTAGATTTTCAATACAGGATAGTCCCTTGCAAGCTGCTCATTGTGCTAGGTCCCAAAATGTGCCCAAGAATTGCATGGGACAGATTTAGCTAGCACAAGCCTAACCATGCTACACTGTTACGTGGCTCTGTCTAACATACTAGTTAAGAAGGAGTATGATGTGTAAAGGCTGAAATTAAAGCATTAAAATAATGCATTTTCAAATGTTTAAGGCTAAAAGTAAACTAAAATGTCTTGAATGCTTTTTTAAGTTCTGTTCCTTTGTAATGCATTCCAACATTAACTTCACCCTCTATTTTGATTGCCGTAAACAGAACCCATGTTAATCTGTCAAAATTCACCATATAATATTGCTACTGAAATATATGCGAGGAGTTTGTATTCATGGATGATTCAGCCTCACAGATAAGATCATGACTCAGTCAAAAACTGAGATCATTCCCAGCATGGGACTGTACTACAACCAGTGCAAGTGCGGACAGCAAGGCCGGATACACCTCCCACCCTAAAACCTGCACTGCAATGCACGCTTCATTCATCCAAATCAACCATTTTAATTGATCCAGTACTCTATGCTTTGCATACAGTCAGCACATAGTTTTATATTCTGCTGACATGCCATGCATCATAATTGACCCATATAGTTAATTAAAATCAATGAGAAAAGTAAGTGGAATTTAACCTTAATCAGTGCCCAAAGATATCAGGATGTCTGAGGTCACCCTGAAACATCAGGATGTTCGTAACTAGATTTATTTCAGGTAAGTACAAAACTCTAAATGTATATGAGCTTCCGAACTATGAAAAGCTGAAAATGTCATGAGGAAGGAACATGCCAAAAACATTTGTAGCACTTTCTCACCTTGAAATTTTTCTTTCAGGTCATATTTACTATGAGAAAAAAGTTTATGTATGTTATTTATTCACTGATTATGACACTCCTAAGTAGTCCAAAGATACTAAGCACATTGAATTTGCCCAAGAAGCAAAAGAAAAGAAAGAAGAAAAAAAAAAAAAGATTTTTGTGATTCTGATAACATAAAGTGCAACATAAAATAGTAAACTCTGCAAGTGTTGTAGAACTAAGGTTTCTTCCTCATGTAAACCATCATTTACTTAAAGAGCAGCAAAATACAACCAACACTGGCAGTTTCTCCCAGTAGAAAGCGAAATGTTAGCCTCTTCCCGACATGATAGTAATCACCAGACTTCAGTAAAAATACACTTAAAAACTACAAGAGTGAAAATACCTGTTAACACAGTGACTGCAGTTCAACAACCTACTGTACAAAAGCTGAACCACAGTGAGCATCCATATGCGCGCTTAGGAGGGGGCGAATGCAAGGTGAGGAAGCAATTTTACTTATCTTTCATTCTTCACTGAGCTACACATTAAGTCTTGGGTCTAGGCCTTATAGTAATTTAGATTTTAAAGAGTTCCCTCAGGATTTTAAAGGACGTCAGTGGTGTAGTCCCATGAAGAGATGACGAACAGAGCAAAAAAATAAAACCAATAACAGGTCATGCATGGATATTAGATTATCTATTGAGGAAGAAACTGTGGAGTGGTTATTTCTGGAGCACCTATTATGGACCAATTAACCGTCTCCAAACAATTACCAGTTCCTAACCCTCCAAAAACCCACTGTGAAAAAGATGTCAATGTGCTGGATACTTCAGTATTACCTGCCGTCGTGACTTCCTAAGAACTGTGTCATATTTTATTTTTGTCTCAAAGTTCCAGCTTCTAGATAACAAACAGGAAAACCCTTGGACTGATGGAAGAGAATACACTGCTGGGCAACTCTCACCCTTATTCAGTCTGAGGGTCAAGAAAAGCTGTGCACAAATATGCACAAACTTAACTTCAGGTCTGGGGACTTCCAACTGACTACAGAGGTTAACGGAAGACTTAAAGGGTTTTTTTCAGGTCAAGGATTTCCACATGTGAAGTCTATTTGCTTATCCGATCAAACTGTGATTCTCAGAATATGCATGAGATATATTGCCATGACAAAATCTTGCAAAATATAGTCCAAATGACTTTTTAAATTACAATTTGTATTTCTGTAACAAGCATTTGTGGAGAGCAGTTGATGAAACCAAATGTAAAAACATATTAAATAGAATTCATTTTAAACATGGGCTTCTAGACTCTTCTTACTTTGCTAAAATGAAGCTGTTTACTAAATATTCCAAGAACATACACAAAGTCAAATCTGCTTGCACAACCAAAAGCAGGAAAAGAATACGTTGCTCCAGAAACTGTAGAATTTTACCATGCTTGGTTTGAAAGCATTGCCCGGTAAAATACCAAGACAACATGCATTAAAATTCAAATTCAAATTTCATCTCTTTGCTGTTTGTTTTACTGCAGTTTTTTAAAGTTCGTTTTACTGCCACAATTTTTCACTTCAAAACTTCTTCATCCAGGCCCACCAGAATTTGGACTTTTGGATATACGGAAAACCAGAAAATTATCATAATTATTAGAGCTAATCGAGCATTTCTTATGAATTTTCATATGAATTTTCAGCACTTATTTGAGTGCAGGTACTAGATGGCGAATGAGGAGCTATGATCTCCTATTGACAGAGAAGGAGTATTTGGAGGGGGAATCACATTCCCCATAGCTGTGGATATGATAGTCAAGGGCAACCTTGGCTGCAGGGACCATGATATGAATATTCTTCTTAAGGGAAGTTCTTAATGGAAGTGGGGAAGTCAAGCAGGAGAATAAAAGCCCTGGATTTCTGGAGAGCGCACGTTGGCTTGTTCCCAGAAGTGGTAGGTAGGATCCTATTGTAGCAAAGACCAGGGAGACGGTGCAACCCAGGGTAGAGCAGGACTGAGTTAGTTACTTAAGTTACTTAAGCCAGATGTGTGCAAGTCCACAGCACTGGTCAGAATACATCCAATGGTGCTGAAAGAGCCAGATGATGCTGTTGCTCTTTGTCATTTTTGAAAGACTGTGGTAAACAGAAAAGGTCCCTTATAACTGGAAAAGGATGTTATATCCCCTTTCAAAGAAAGCCCTACCAGCCAGTCAGCTCACCTCAACTCTCAGCAAAATTACAGATGAAGTTCACAGAAAAGCTATTCCAGACACAAGAAGTGCAAGACAAGGGAACAGCTAACACAGATTTTCCAAATGCCTGAAAAACCTCATTGCTTTCTTTGATAAAATGGCTGGCCTTGTGCATAAGCAGATGTTATTTACGGACAGGAGCTTCATGAAGATCAGTAAAGACATATGCAGACTCCTGTATCTCGAATGCAGTGATATAGGCTAGCCAATGGTTGTCGGGAATACCCCTTGGCAGATAAGGACACAGAGATTTGGGGGCTTTCATACAAGACAGAAACAAACTGGAGGGGGTCTAGGTGAGGAAAATGGTTTTATTTAGCCTAGAGAAGGATAAGGGGGGACCCAGATGGATACTTCCGTTACCTAGAGGAGGCTTGCAGAGAAGACGCAGCCTTCCCTCAGAGATGCACAGCGAAAGGGCAAGAGGCAACAATGACAAATTACAGCAAGGGAAAATTCAGCTGGCCATAAGGAAAAGGTTCTTCACAATGATAGTGCCAAACGGGAATGCCCATTCCAAAAAAGGAATGTCTGTCCTTGGAGATTTTCAGAAGTCTGTTGGCCAAGACCCTGAACAACCTACTCGAAATTTAAAGTCAGTCCTGCTTCAGGCTGGAGGTTCAAACCAGATGACCTCTGTATGATCTTTTAGCCTAAATTATTCTGTAGTACTACAACTGCTCATCATGTTGCCTTATTGAAGTTGAAATTTCAGTTTGCAATATTTTTCATGACAGTTCCCCTTGAAGGCTACATCTCCATAAGGAAAATACACTGTTCTTACTCTGACTGAACAGTCAGACCTCGGGAAATCATAAGGTTTTGAGTGCATCACAAGGGATGAACTTTAGTCATGGATCTTGGGTCCCAGGGTAAACTGCAGATGTCATATGCCCAGAGCTGACCACAAGAAGAGCATGATGGATCATGCATCGTCACAAGGAAGTGTAAGTAATCACAGCAACTGCTTTGAAATGAAGTTGTAGAATTCAGTTTTGTAAAAGCTAAGTCAAACATTCTGGTGCAAGGAATGTCAAATGTTTCATTTCAGTACTGAAATAAATGTTTTGACTACTCCAAATGTGAATTTTTCAGATTGTGCATCTGCTGGAAGACTTATGAAGGTCAACTTTCCTCTTTGCTTCAGAAGAACAACCAACATGAAAAGACTGAATTTTCTTCAAGATAAAAATGCCATGTTTCTCTCAGCTTTGACAACTGAATACTGTTGAGCACCATTGCTCTGAAGATCTACAAGTTCCCTTCGAGCAGCAATGCAATGGCTTTCCCACCCTCTAGCCACAACTATTACTGAAGTGCGATCCAAAAATGTGGAGACACTCTAGACTATCTCTGCCTGTTACGGCCTAGTGCCCTCTCATGGTGATTTTACTGCGCGGTAACTGTGAGTCTCTGCTCTTAGAAACAAAAGAAAACAAGGAAACCGAGCCCTGTGATTTATATCCTGTGATCTACTATGAAGGTCCTATTTGCAGCAGGCAATATGATATCTTTTTTTACAGAGAACTTTAAAAAAAAAAATAGCCTTAAGCTTTTCCAAAATGAGCCTTTTTGAACAGAAAGCAATAGTTAGTCTGCAAATGTGTGTGTAAGGTGTATAAAACATACTCTCCCAGAAAAGGGATAGAGGAGTCCCATTATCATCACCTCAAAAGAAAAGGCCCCATTTGTTCAGGAATTACTTTCAAATCATCTTCTTTAACAGTTACCTTTTTCTCCTGGAGGCCCAACTCTTCCCGGACGACCTGGAGCACCTTTTTCACCCTTTTCTCCAGCCTCTCCTATTAACACAAACAGAAATAAAAGGAAGAATCATATTAATCCAGAACTATTTTCTATGGTGGCAATGATAAAAATACCATTTTCCCCACTGAAAAGAAAAGCCTGTTTCAAGAAAGGGGAAAAAAATAAAAGTGGATGGAGTCTGCCTTACTAGCTTTATTTGATGCATAAATAGCAGTTACCTTCAATTGACCTGCTACCGTGACAGTAATAAAACCAAAGATAATCAGTTACTGAATTCTTGGGCTTTTTGGAGTTTGTCATAAAAACAGTCCACAGAAGTAGATCCATTACATAAGAACTCAGTAGCGTAACAGCGTAACTCATTTAAGCAGGAGCTGCAGAATTAGGCCTCAACTTAAAACATGAACTTCTGGCTTCACATTCACCACTTTCTGAGGATCTGTTAAACTCTGTCCCTTTTCAGCAAAGCATAGGACATACCAAAGTCTCAAGTGAGAAAAGTTTAACCATAACCTCATACTAAAAAACAAGTTTATGGCATTCACTGAATAGGGGTGGATCAGGCCTATAGAGAGAATGCCTTCATCTTTGTTTTTAGATGCGTGCTGTGCCTCTTAACCTGAGCGCTGTTTGCCTTCTCCCTGTTCGGGAAAGCTCACCTTGCTTTGCCTCCTGCTCTTGTAGTTGGCCATCAACATAAAACATATCTTAAACTAAACCGAAGATTAAAGAATTATTTACATTGCCACCTCCTATTTAAGAAATACATAAGGAGAAGTTCTGTGGCTTCTACAGAAAATAAAGTGTTGTCAGCCACTGCAAGGGGGGAATCCAAGGCCAGACCAGCATGTGCTATAGCACTGGAGGGTGAGCATGAGCTACTCTCCCGAGGGAAGCCTCGTAGCAAGAAAAGCAAGTGGGATCACTCACCCCTAGAGCTCTCTGGCATAGAGAGAGGCCGTGGAGATGACACGTGGAAATAAGGGGAGACATGGCCACATTCAAACACAGAGCCTCGCTCTCGCTCCTTGCTGTAGATGCAGGTGGCTGAGCTGGGCTCAGCCCCTCGCACGTTGTGTTCCCCTTGGCCAGGCTGCCAGGCAGCTCCAGAAGAGCTCCCGTGCCTTCAGACATGCAAAAATAGGCCATTCCCTGACCTTAATGAGGACAAACTTCACATAATCCCCTGTGAACGACATTGTTAGTAAGAAGCAGCCTCTTATTTGCCACTTTTGTGAACGCAACTTTTTTTATTATCAGGTAACTAATAGGCTTTGCATTATTGTCATTCCCCACCCCAGGCTGGTTATGAGTTCTCTCCTTCCCCAAGATAAATCCTGCCAATGACTTTTCGGTCTCTCTGGAGGCGCAGAGCAGGCTATTAGAGCCTATTGCTCTACGCGCTCCTCAGAGTGAATGCTGTGCAGGAGGGATCAATAAAATAGATCACTCTTGCTTCAGGCCATTACACTTGCCTGCATTTATTCCCGTAATAAGATGACACTGCATTCCTTAGTGTGGGTCTGTCAGACACCTTCCCTCAGAGCAGGTTATTACCCCGCTACAGGCTCTACCTTGCAGTTTTTGTTTTCAGCTGCCTTAAGCAGCAAGCCTCGGCCGTGAGGACTTGAGCATGGTCTAATTCAGCTTTGCAGAGCTCGAGCCCCTGCTTTGCTGCATGCGCTTGGAGCAGTGAGCAAGCCGAGGAAGCACCGTGTGCGCAGGATGGACTCCCCTGCTGAGCAGGGAAAAGGCAGAGGAAGGGCAGCAACAGCAGGAGGCTTGCTCCAACCTGCAGGCATGTTATTTTTTGTTATTTTTTCTCTACAATAGCAGTAACTTCATTCTGATGGGCCTTTCAGAAGGAACAGAGCTTTGGGAAGAATATGAGTGAGTGATACAGTAAGGCTTCACCTTCTCCACATGCAACACACTTTTCCCTTTATTAATATTATTGATTTTTTTAAAGCACAGATCATCCTGCTGTCTGGATTTTCAGGACCTCAGTACTTCCCTTTCCTTCCTTCATCTTACCCTTTTATATTGTTCAGGTTATATATATTATATATTTGTATATAATCGGTCCCTACTACCTAAGCTGCTGACCTGAAACTCATTTGTGCCTTTTTTCAATTCTCAATGTCTTTACTGACTTTCTTTGTCTTCCATTCCACCTCCATTCTCATCAAATCCCCACTTCCAAAATCCCTTTTTTTTATGGGGTCCTAATTGGCTTTGTGTCTTCTAGTTTATTTTCTAATGGTTTCCAGTCTCTCCATTCATTCTTTGTGCCCTCCTTTTCTCTTATCTTTCCCTGTTCTAAAACTCCTCCATTATGCTCCCCCACTTTTAGGTACATATTCCCTACTTCTTTCTCCTTCACCACCTCATTTGGGCTCTGCACCCCTCTTAGGCTGAAGGCACCCTCCTTTTTTTTCTCTTCTATGCATCCCACGGTCTCCCACCTTTCCTTCACTACCTCCCAGCAGGCTCGTGCCACCCAGGGAGGCTGAGCCTCTCCATCCTCTGGGATTTTGCCGGCCTCTCAGCAGAGGAGGAGCAGGGGCAGGTCTAAGACGCGCGGTGAGCAGCTCCCGCTGCGTGACAGCCGCAGTTTGGGCGTGCGGCCACGCGGCTGCTCTGCGGAGAGGAAACCTTGGCCGCTGAACTGGGTTGGAGCTGTGCCAGGAGGTGACAGCAGTATCTCATTACCAGCTCCCCGAGCCAGCCCCCCTGACAGAGTAGCTGGAGCGCTGACGGGTTTGTAGAGATTTCGCATTAACTAGCTGGGCTGCATCAGGCCATTTTGTGCTTCACCGCATTTGTACATCAATCTCTATCATTTTTGCAGTGCTGGTGTCTCATGAAGTGAAATGAAAATCATTAATGCTTCAGGCCCCTTTGTCATTTCCTGGCTCAGAATTACCTCCTGATAAAAGGCCAGGATTATTATTAAACTCCTTATATGTTTTTTAAACGCAGCTGTATATAATAATAATAATAATAATAATAATAATAATAATAATAATAATGGACATTGCATTGTCAAAGCCTAACAAAGACAACTTTTCATGTCAAAACCTTGGTTCCCAGCACTGTGGTTTGATGATTTGATTGATCTGTGTACCTTTAGACAAGACGTATTAAACATGAGATTGTCATGCCATATGAGTCACATAAATAGCAATATCTTATGCCTATTCCACATCAAATATAACAGATAAATACAGGAAACAATTTTATTCAAGGTTTCATCAAACCTCAGAAGATCTGGACATATCAGACCAATGCTGTTTTTTTGTTTTGTTTTGTTTTGTTTTGTTTTGTTTTTCTGATTGTAACATATAGAAGGTAAAACTTTTATTCAGATTTAAAAGACCAGGTACTGAAATAATTTTGTTTGTTTGTTTGTTTCAATTCAGGCAGTTGTAGATCTCTTATGTAGATAATCATTATAAACATATGATATATATAAATATATGATTGATATATGTGCAACCATAATGAACAAATGGCATAATTTTTGCTGCCATAGCCAGCTGGCCAAGCACCACCCATTCTACCACCCCAGTTCAGGCCCTCAGAGCAAGGCAGCCACATTCAAACCAGGCAGTGTCTGGAAAGGGCAATTTCCACCACAGCCAAAACCATGGCTGGGCTTCGCAAGCAACTGTACGAACAACTGTGTGACAGCACCGAGTCTTGCCCGCTCCCTGAATGATTCACCAGCACAGGTATGGCCTCAAGTCCATACTTCAGACCTCAGGCAATTGGTTAAAATCAAGATTTATGTAATGTTAGCAGCTGGTTTCAGGTGTCATTTTGAGATACTGAAATGCAGAAGTG
The DNA here is from genome assembly GCA_013398735.1 of Nothocercus julius. Classification (NCBI taxonomy): domain Eukaryota; kingdom Metazoa; phylum Chordata; class Aves; order Tinamiformes; family Tinamidae; genus Nothocercus; species Nothocercus julius. The sequence continues at coordinate 1,574,680 of VZSV01000126.1, read as the reverse complement.
CCAGAAAAACTCTGAGGCTAGCTGTGCTTTTTTTTTTTTTGCTTTTTTTTTTCGCTTTTTTTTTTTTCTTTGCTTACTGACAAAGCAGCAGCTTGAATGTTTGGGTCTCTTTCCTAGTCAATAGGTATTTCTCCATACCAATCGGTGTTACAGTCTGGTAGAAATATCATAGCCTTCATAAGAGGAATTATTGTTATTAACTATAATAATGGAACTGGGATTTTATACGCCACTGGCAATAAATACTATTGCTTCAAAATGCTAATTCTTTCCAGATGATTACTTCCTTTCTGAGATATCAATATTAATACATTCTTTATTATAAAAGACAAATATTTCTTATGCTATCTTTGTTGGGCAGTGTTTTGAGGCCATATTTGGTAGAAATGCTGCTTTTGTCCAAATAATCCATAGAAATGCCATAAGAAACCCCTCTATTTTCTTATTTATTTGGAAAGGCACTAGGGCTTTTAAAACCAATGGAAATTAATCCCAAAGGACAGCACACAGAAGGCTAGAAAATAGAAAATAATTCCTTGTAGTGCATCTCAAGATGGCAGTGAAAACCTCTCCAAGGGCAATGGAGGGGCTGATTTTTCAGCCTCTGTGCATGGGTATTACTCTGGAGGATAAGGAGCACAAAGAAACCAACCAAGCAACCCATCAGAGTAACAAGCACTGTTCCCCAGGAGCAGGTTTTGGAAACTTCAGCATGCATTCTCTAAACCAGGCTTTTTTTTTTTTTTTTTTTTTTTTTTTTTAACAGACATTAATTCATCTCATGACCTTAAAACTCTGTTTATAGGAAGGCTATGAACTGGGCAAATGAGAGGACCACCGAAAGGCATCTCCTTTGCCTCAGTTAGTAACTGTCAATGGTGCAAATTAGCCTGCTAAAAAGAAAGTATTTGGATGATGGAGTAGACTTCCACATTACCTTTGAGGCCTGGAACAAGAATTTGAACAGAGCAGGACTCCTCTGCTATATGTTGAGGAAATCCAGATCTTAGCAGTGACAGGAAGGCAAGGCTAATTAGAGTCACCAAGAGAACCAGATCTTTCTTCATAATGAGCACTTACAGGTCACTGACTCCTAAACAAAAGAATGAATAAACAGTTATAAGAATTCCAAAGACTTTCAACAGTTTCTGAACAAACACAGCACCCTGTTATGAAGGCAATAATTTTTGCATGCCATAACCCACGCAGCATGGAAAGAATGTGTGCAGGTCCTCCAAGCAGGTTGTACATTCCTCAAACATACATGAAATACATAGTAGCGCTTATTTGTTCTGGCACTAGCCTGTCTAAGAAGAAATTTAGTTAGAATGAGATTCTGAATAAAATTCTTTTTCTTAATAAAAATACTAAGTAAAGCTGAAAACAGGGAATTTTGTGTTTACTGTTTCTCAGTAGTAAGTGGGTATCTTGTAAAGTTAAAGAAGAAAATCTAGTACATGGGCTTGCATTTACAGATGTAAGTACTAATTTGACCCTTAGACAGAATAGCTACTGTTCTAAAGAGGCAATGTGGTAGGTGATGAGACCAACCTTAAAGCCTGTGATTTCACTTCCCATCTACCTGAGCAATGAAATTGTGCCCAGTAAATTGTTTGGCGCAATAGCTCTCACCTGACTTATCTGTGGGGAGGGGGAGAGATAATATTTCACCATCTCATGCAGTGAAGATATGCCACAGTCTTCCATAAATCCTAAAAAATTAATCTCTGAAATACACCCTCTTTTAAGTCTACCCATGAAATGTTTTGCCTGATACCAGATTGTGAAGAAACATCTGAGAGAGCAATGGTGCAGAAATGGAATTTGTATGAAAGGATTGTCAAAAGCTGGTCTTAAGGAGGTCACTAGAAATATCTTTGACAAAAAGTGTTATTTATGTACTTCTGATGTGTTTTTCCAGTCGTTCTTTCACCAAGGCTCTGTACTACACCAAAGAAGCTGCAAGTCATATCAGAATTTCAGCAGAAAGTATCTGCATATCATTTTTATAGCCACAATATAGCTATGTGCATCTTACAACGAGACCAAAAATGCTAGACTAAGCTACTCCCCATCCCCCTGAGTCCCTGCAAAAATAAGCAAAGTAGATCCAGCACGGACATGCAGTCAGTGCACAGGTCTGTGCATCTCTAAATCTAAGGGGCTACAGTAGGACACAAGCCCTGGTGAAAATCGTTGGTGCTGAGTAATCCTCCCATTGACCAAGGAAGAGAGACTACTGTCACACATTAGTCACAACCACAACTTGCCTTGTGGTATAGGACAGCTCTGAACTACTTCAGACCTGAGATTCACCAATCTCAAAAAGACCCAAAAGAGTGTGTATGAAAAAAAAGGAAGTTTATACTAAGCTGTAATGTAATGATTTGTTTTCAAGGCCTCTGTCTTTTCGCTAAATTTCAGTGTATGTTTACATGCACATTTTCACAATATACTACACAATATGATATATAACCGACTGCCACCCATATGTATGTGTCTGAACCATCTTTAAATTAGCTAGCTCAGGTACTGCTAGGATCTTCAAGCTTGTGTACTGCTTGTATATTCAAGCCAAAAAGTTTTGTTGCAGTTGTAACACCACCACCCAAGGCTTCTCAAGGCAGGCAAAACTGAATTTTGCCACCTCAGAGATCACGGACTGGGCCTGGAAGAGAGAGCTTAACATAAAGGTGGACCTAGGAAAGTAAAATTGCAGAAGGCAGGGTGAGGGGAAAAAAAAAAAAAAAAAAAAAAAAAGTAAAGCTATGGACATTTGTCCTAAAGCTTCTACTGCTATGAAGAGAAACATCTGCTCCCTTCAGTAGTAGACCCTGCACAACAACTTAGCAGGAGCAGAAACCAAACCAGTTAGTTCTCCAGGGCCTTTTTTCTAAGGTTTATAAACTACTTGATCACAATCTTGGCATAACTGTGAAGTGTCAGATATCCTTGATAATGTTCTTCTCCCGGATAGCCTAATGCACAAACCAGACAAACTACCTCAGATACATTAAGCTTGGATTCGGACACATTTCCCCAGAAGGAGATCCGGTAGGGTACATGCCCCTCTGTCTGGAAGTGCTCTAGAGGAGCTCGCAGTACTCACAATAGACAGTCTTGGCTCTTTCTGCAATGTACAAAAAGTGTTAGGATTCAATGAACATGATTCACAACAGTCAACAAGTGAAAGAGGGAGCAAGGAAGACTAGTCAAGAAGAAAGGCTGAGAATAAGGGAGTTTCCCCACATTCTCCCTTCAGAGTCTTGTAGGTCCAAAGCGGATTTTGGCATTGGACTAGTCAGTGCTGATACGCTGAAAGTGATGGGGTCCATGCCAGGAACAGACTTCGCAGTGCCTAAATGGGGACCAACGCTCCATGCGCGGGAAATCAGGGATCTGTCACTGTCACGGCCAGCCAGGAACACCCGACAGAGGTTTGTGCCCAAAAGTCTCATTTGGACACCTAAGAATAGGCATTTAACTCTCAGCAGAGAGTCAGAAACCTTTGAGGGATGGGAAATTGGGTCATCCCGGACAGCAGTCGTGCCCACGCTCTGGTGGCCAGGAAAGCAGAGGACGTGGTTCCTGCCTACAAACACAGTCCCATTGCCCAGGAGAGCACCTCACCCAGGAGAAGGGCAGACAAAAACACTTGCAAGCTTAGTGGTTAAAATATTCAGCTGAAAGCCTGGAAACCTAGAGGTGATGGAGGAGACATTCTGCCAGTACTGTGATAATAGGGATTCTCTACAGAGAAGCAGGAGACGTAGACGAAATGAGCTGGGATAGAAGAAGAAATTGCAATTAAGAGGGTGCTCCGCTTCTGCATTATTGGATAAAAAATCACCTCCTCCGTTTGCATTTTAGAGGTGCTAGATGTAGCCAGACTACAGCTGGAAGATCAAAGCCTCCAGGTACGTTAAATATTCATCTGTCTTTGCAGACTCCTACCCAGCTCAAGCGTGAGGCCGGCACGGAGCAGCGGAGCTGTCAGGGCTGTTAGGCAGAAATTAAGGGTTTCTCAGGGGAGTCTAAGCCACCGAGAAAGCACCGTCACTCTGCCTGCTGCAGGGGCCTCCGCCTGGTGGCGGGTGCACCCCGTGGGCTAGGGATAGCCGGGCTTGCGCAGAAAACAGGCTGCCGCACCAGGACGTTGAGGGAACCCTTCTACATAGCGGCACTTCTGAGCAGCAGCCAGATCCCGGCACCTGGGCCCCACGTGGATTCTTGGCAAAACAGCTCAATCTGAGGAAAAATGTAACTGTGGGAATCTCTGAAGAGGGGGCAGATTCATTGTGTCTGTAAGTGCAGGAAAGGGACAAATTAGCAGAAGACATCAAACCAGAAACACCTTGGATATCACTTTATCCACCCTTTCTTTTCCTGCTCTAAAAATGTTCCCTTTGCAATTAAAATTGCCTTAGGCAATTGCTACAAGAGTTTGGCCTCCACAGCGGTACCTTTCATTTGAAAACCATGGAGAATTCTTTGCCTTTCTGACCTGCTACAAGTCCTTTGGGACTCTGAATGGCAAAGACTGTTTAGAAGACCAAATCCCACCAAAATTAGTCCTCAGACACAGATGGCAGCTCATCTTTTTTAAATATGGTCTTTATTTTTCATTCTGGAGTACCTTCAGCATCAGAAAAAGCAATGTCAGAGAGAAACCCAAAGATGTTCAGCACTTGTAAAAGTCAGAATACTTCCAGTATCTACCTACGGGTTAAGAGCCAAACTAGAGGAACTGATAATGGTGACCCATTAGTGTAGTCCCAAGTGGAGTCTTTTGGAAAAAAAGGAGTAAAACACAGGATTTACATGGAGAAAAAAAAAATAGTGAATGCCTGTTTCTATTAGCAACGGAAACGTGGAAATGCAAATAGGACAGTAATTTTAAAACTGGTTTGGAGACCTGTGAGCGTTAGGGAATCGGCCTCCCTTGCTGAGAGGGGGAGCTTTGCTAGGCCAGATTCCAAGGGACAATTCCCGGAGCGGCGGTCAGGGAAGGCCCGAGGCTCAGAGCGCCGCAGGCATCGCTCGGAACCGCTCTGAGACCAGCCCTGCCGCCTGCACCGAGCGACCCTGAGCTTCCTTGCTAAACCCGGCACGCTTCAGGTGGGAAGCTTGGAGGCAGATCGGCCCGCAGGCGCGGCAGCCCGGGGCCATGCTGCAAGGGCCAATGTCTTATCGCAATCTGCTTTTTATGCCTAGAAGCAACACCACAGTCTGCCCAGGTGAATCCAAATGGACTAAAAAAAAAAAAAAAAAAAAAAAAAAAAAAAAAAAAAAAAGGCAGCAGGAAAATGCTGCTTGATGGTGTCAATGCTCAAGCCAGCCAATAGCTGTAGCTGCAGCACTCTCTGCAATTCTAATTAATTCCTGTTTGGGATTCTAGCATCTCTTCGAGGTATTTTTATTTTATTATTTCTGAGTTGTTTCCACTCTTAATGAGCTATGGTTTTCTCTCCTCTTGAAAACAAGTGCACTTCATTCAAAATAATGTTAACTGCATTATCTACTTTCTGGATTAACTGATGCACACAAATGTCTGCAGAGCCAGCCAATGTCTACAAGAAGTGTGGACTCACATTTGAGTCAGCACTGTGGATACGTCCATAGCACAGGTGAATGGGATGGAAACATCTCCAGCATTCAACAGCTTTCTCTCCCATGACTTTTCAGGTCCTCTTCATCCGCATCCCAGCACCTCCTAGGACATCCCAGCAGCAGATATTTTGTGCTCAGATGCCTCAGTGGGCTCTACACCACATCTGAATGGATGCAACACATGCAACATATGCCTGGCAAATCATGCCATTGAAATGCCAGACTGGCTGGCCGTGTCACAGACTTCAAGCAAAAAACAAACAAACAAACACAACAGCAATTCTGCCCTGGGTAACACCAGGGCTGAGAGGAGATCCAGGCTGAAAAGCTCTTGGGGCAGTGGGGAGAGTGAGAGGGACAAACCTCCAGCGCTCTTGTGTACAAGTTGCTTCCCATCACTTGGCCTGGGGCTACAGATGATCCCTGCAGAGGCTGCCTCTCCCACTGCGGATGAATCCCATGTCACTGACCTTTCCTTTCTCTGCTGCAGCTCTGCTGAGAGCCTAGCCCACGGATGTTTTGTGTAGATAGGCTCTTACTTTATCTTAGCCCTCTCCCCTTTGTCCTCCCAGCTCCCCCACCCATTACCTTGTGTAACCAAGTGTTGACCATTTAGCCAGAATATAAATGTGATTCAGTGATAAAGCTACTTAAACCACAGGTAGTCATTTTCATAACATTGCTGTGCTTGAAATCTAAATGCTAAGTGTTGATTTAAAGGTTAAAGCAATGGGCTTGAAAGAGAGAAAATACCTAAATGTTAAGGCTGTAGGATTCTGCAAATGGGGTCCATAACTGCTGTGGTGAGGAAGTCTCTGGGAAATCTATGGAGTGTGCAGCAGCGTAAAGCAGAGCAGCAACACCTCTCAGGTGCTGCTGATGCTGACGGGCAGGGAGGTTTGCTGCAGAGGGCACGGGAGGGAGTCTGAGCTGCCTGGAAGCTAAGCCCAGCTGACAGGAAAACAGGGGTGACTCCTGAAAGTGCTCTAAGCCTGGCTCAGCAGAGCTATCCCCTCAGCCAGTGTTTGCGAGGTTTAAGGGACTATTAGTTCATAACATAGGTGCCCTTGCCATGGACAGGAATATTAGCCTCACTTTTCAGCAAGATTCATGCTTTTAAAAACTGTGAGACAACTTTTTCTGATGGGGTTCTGCTGAAGTCAATGAGTTTATACCAGAAATAACTTACTATCTTCTGGGCTGAAAGTATAACAAAAAGGGGTTTAGCAAGGATGAGATGAAAATGGCACAAAAAGGGGGCAAGTATGTTTTCAAAACCTGTAACTAGGAGATGAGACCCACATGAGTTCTGCCCTTGAGCCCCAAAATGTATCACTCTGCATAGAGTGTTTTAGATGATATAGAGCAACATTCAGATGGAATTTTATCTTGGTCTTTGTAAAGTATTGGTTAGAGATAACTGGAAATGTTAAACAAAATTTCTCCCACAATGTTTTATTCAATGTCTCTGTTAAATGAACAGAGCTCTACTATTTCCTTCTCTGCAGCTATAATCTAAGGAAAAAGTTTGTGATTTTGGGCACCATCCTTCACATATGTCAGATCAAACTCACTCCAAAATCCTCCCAGGTTCAAATATAGGTGTTTAGTACTTCTAAAACCTGTGTCTAAATAGCCTCAGTTCAGCCTGGCTCCTATAAAGTATATACATGAGAACCTGATAGTATCCCTACCAGCATCTATAGGAACTAAAATACCAAGGATCACCAAGAATCAGCCAATGATTTGGAGAAGAGTGTACATTTCCTTACATAAATACATATTACTTACTATCTTATTTCTGAAACTCCAAGGCACCCCTTTCCAATTCTCCATATCCCTAAAACCTTAGCAAAGTAGAAGCAGGTTTTGTCCCCGTCTGCTCATACATTGCATATGCAATAGCTACATTAAAAGGCAATTTAAAGAACCAAGAGGCAGCGAGTGATTACTGCTTCCTGCTTCTGAATGCTGTGAGGATGCGACCACAAAAAACGAGGTACTAAGGGATGGAGGGGGCTTGGCACCAAGAGAAGGTTGTTTATCAGAATGACTTTGCTTAGCAGCAGATCTCAGTCTAGCCAAAATTATAAGCAGACCCCTGGGCAGGATTCAGCTCTCCTGGCTTAGGTTCAAAGTCTGAGAAAATCGCCCCTAGTTCCTCCTATAATCACATAAGAGGAGGGCACCTTTGCACAGTGATTCACTTCATCCTAAATCAGGTCAAATAAATGGATCTCTAGAGGCTGCCTAGGAAGAAAGCTCAGCCTTATAGATACACAAAGTTAGGCACGGAGATACCCACCCTTACTAGGTAGCTAAGCCAATCTCATGGGAAGGCTAATAGGAGTCCAGCTCACCCACCAAAGCCACACATTGCTGACCCTTCCTTCTTGGACCATCGCCGACAGTCTTCTAATGCCATACTGGGCTAGTTCAGCTTGCCAAACCAGTAAGAAGCTATCCCTCTTTTGTAGGGTTATTTCTCAGCTGATTTAGCTGCTCAGGTCCTGGTAAGGTAAAATGACCATCCATTCCTGTGAAAAATGCTGCCGGCCAGGGATCGAAGTGCTCCGTGCAGCAGCTGAAATGGCCTTTAATGCATTTTAAAACTGCCTTAATGTGCTACCAGCATACAGAAAAAAGAAAGATGTGTAAGTGAAAGAAGTAATGGGACTGAGTTCCATTTTCTTTCTAAGAAGAAAAGAAAAAAAAAAGCACATAATTAAAGAGTGGGAACATTTTAACAGGAGGAGGGATATGGGAAAATACCAGGCCACAGTGGAAAATAATATCCAGAAAAAAAGATACAGAGCATAGGAGATACCACAAGAAGAGACATTTTGCAATAGCATGCAAGTCACCAAGAGTCATGGAAATTATCCAAGAGTGTTATCCTCAAATGACAAGGAAATAATTCTCGGAATTATATCCTGGATATAACAAAATAACATAATATATAAGCATGCATGATCAAAATCCTGCATTTAATCTGGGGAAATGTCAATCCAATTTCAGTGAATGATTATAATTGTTCCCAGGCTGGAGATCTGCAAAGACCAAATAACATTTTACTTGTGATCCTATGCTAAATCTCCCAGGAGCCTGGGAAAAAGACAGAATTAATTATATAGGTGATACAGAGACAATATCTTCAGGAGACCAAGTATCAGTGTAGGAAAAAAGAACAGAGGATCAATAGCAAGAAACAAACTCCAGGGAAGGCAGCCACATATCTTCACTGGACAAGTAAATAGGTAGGCATGGGAGAAATAAACAGCAAAGGTGTCATTCAACATTCCTTTCACTCTTAGGACCCAGCACCTTCCCAAGCATAGGTAAGGGAAAGGAAACCAAAGCAAGGGAAACCTACCAGAAGTAGTTCCCCAGATGAAGGACAAAAACAAACAAACAAACAAACAAAACACCCTGCTATGGTTGTTGTATTGGAATGGTTGTAGAGGCAAAACACAATGGAAAAAATCCATTTTTATGGATTTGACATAACTTAGTAAAAGTATGTGCAGAAAAAGACACACAACGACTTCATATATACAGAGGTCAAAGTATTCTTGTGCCAGGATGCTACAGCAGACTTAGGCCAATCAGTCTATATTATCAGCAACATTCATAATCCTACTTACAGGGGATGTCAAATGGAAGCCAGTTTGAAGAGTCTTCAGTGGCAAACGCTTCCCAAAGCCACTCTTTTACCATGACATGTGCATCCAGAATCCTTTGCTATAGATAGGATGCACGAGTCTACACCAAAGACTTACAAAAATAAGAGCACATAAGTGATTACAAGCAGGTTTGAGGAGCTTTTGGCAATCTAGTCTCATTTTGAGACCAATGAATCAGAAATGTGAATTTAGATAAATGAGAATTCAGAAAGAAATAGACATACTGTATAGAACATAATGTGGAAACAGGGGTATTTACCTGAATTCAGATAAATTGGAGGTGTAACTTCCCTTATCTGATCCTTGAGACCCTCCTGTTACCAAAAGACTCCTGAGAATGACAACTTATTTTGGGAATGTTCTGTTAAAGGTTGTCCATCTAACCAAATCCCTGAGGCTTTACTTTTTCTTTTAACAATGCATGTTTCTAGGCAAGAATATAGCAAGAATCATTAAGTAAAGATCTCTGCCTTCTTTTGTACTTAGCGACTTTTCTAACAGTAGCAGCAAATGCATCTCCACATGGCTGGAATTTGACTACAGCCAGTTGCAACGTATCCAGGAGCCTCACAGCAGCTAAGCAGCAATCACTTACACCTTCGCATGGCTCAGTGCAGATTTGTCCAGCATTTCTAGGTTATTGACAGGAGCAGGAACTGTTACTAGAGCTTTAGGTACCAGCAAAGAACAAAAGAGGGTTCATGGGAGGCGTTAAAGACTACATTGACCTTGTCCTGGCTGCAATCCCACCATCTGCCACTTGACTTAAGCAAAGGAAGGATGACAACAAGATAACAGTAAGATTTCCCTAGCACTTGTAGAGACTGCCGGCTTCTTCCTAGGGTACTGGGAACTAACAGTTCCCATTATCCCCATAGTGCTGGAGAAGGAGACACAGCAGTGACACAGCTTGCGTAGAAACGAGTGGGCACTCAAAGGACTTCTGGAGCGTTAGCCAACACCATCTCTGCTTATCTATCTCCACAAACCTTCTGAAGATGGTAAGGTTGTCTCCACGTACGACTCTCAGGCAGTTCAAACTAAAAGAATCTAACCTGAACAATTCTGGAGACACGATCTGGAGACATGAAGCTGCTTAGAAACGGGCAGAAATTCTCACATTTTTACCTAGGAATCACATCACAAGGACTCTTCTTGACAAATCAGGTTCATCCTCATTATTTCTCAACAAAATAAGGAAATATTATCTGTAAGAACTCTGTGAAAATATTTCCTTTTGTGGATTGCCAGTGAAAATTCAAACAAAAGGAGAAGGCAGAACTGGAAAACCTATAATTTTCCCTTAAACCTTTCATCTTTAAGATTATGTCCAGAATTATTTAGATGAAGTAGACATAGGAAATAGTTATATAAAACATGATTTAAAGCTTAAATTTAACTTATATAACTTTATAACTTAAAATTACAAGAAAGACAAATCTAAGACAAAGGTGTTACACAGCAGGAGAAGTAAACCTCTGATAAAGGTGTTTTTTAGCTTCAGCTCGAAACATGGCTCCTGTTGTGTCAACTTGCTTCGTCACTCAATTGGTTTTGAGCTGCGAGTTCATTGCACAGCTAGAGAGAAGCATTGCAAATGCATCTGCGTGAGCTGCTGACAAATGCATCACCCTGGAGTCTTCAGAGCAACGTGAGCAGTGCTGCTCTCTGCTATTCCATTTGTTCCCCATAGCTGTTTCCTTAACATTTCTTGTACACTAACTAGTCGGGCCTTCGGAGACGTGTTTGCTCTTTAACATCCTTCCTAAAAGAGAACTCGGTGAAAGGCATTTTTCTTCCTCTAAATAGTAAGACATTTTCGCTGCTTCTTGTGTTAGGCTTTCACTCTCTTTTCTGATGCTGTCATCTGATGTTTTTATTTTGACCATGGCATCCAACATTGCCAGATTCCTCAGAAATTACTTACTATTTTGGGAAAGCTGTTTGTTTCAGATCCCAAATATTAGATGATCTCTTATAAATCCTTCTCTGATGATAATCATAATGGTCTGTTTATATTACATAATGTCTTTATAAAAACTCCCGTGCTTTATCGCTTCCTCTTAAGTCTCAATAGTCTTCGGAGTACTAAAATCATTTAAAGTAAGACACGCTTGTGAAGCCTTTTAAAGCTGATGCTGGTTATTTTGGTGCCTTCTTCAGTGCAGGTGAACGATTTATGAACCCTTTGGTTTCTCTGCACATTGTGTTCTTTGGCAAGCCAAGCTGCACCTCCTACAAGATTTACTGTTCTGCCCTCCTGCAGATGGGAAGGAGAAAAGTGCCCTCTGCATTCAGACCAGATGGAGACCTATCCAGCCTGTAATCCATGGTCTCTCAGAGCCCCATGCACTATTTCAACAGGGTCCACTAAAGACAGTAAATAAAAGCATACTTATTGTCAGCAAGTTTCAATACCTGCTAAGATCATCAACACCAGCACAGGGAAATCGGAAGGATGCACAAGTAAGCCTGAAAACTACTGAGCAAAGCAAACCAGAAATCTTAAGAGAGCTATCAGTAGGATTTCTGTTGTTATTATTAAGGCAAATTCTGCAGTTAGTGTAACATAACAACAGCTTCAAAAATCACAGTGAGCCATACCAAGATCAAACAAAGTTGGAGACCAGGAAGATAAGCACAGGGTGCAGGGGCACCTTGATTCCCAGCCCCACTGCCATCAGTTAGTGAGAGTCAAAGCAATTCTCTCATCCTCTCTCCCTCCTTCACCCACAGTCCCTACCCTGGCAGCCCAGGGCATGAGCGACCTAAGTCAGCACCGGCAATGGTCCCACTGAATCTGCATCTGTAGCTCTTTGCAAGTCCAAACAAAAGATGCAAAATTCTCCCAACAACTCAGTCATCCTAACAGGCAGTAGATGCCTATGATTTTGTCGGAAAACTGAAGTGCCAAAGTTTTTCCTACTGCACAGACCATAAATTACCAACATCTTGCTTGAAGTGTGTAGCAAGACACTAGGCTCTCACCTAGCCCATTTATGCCCGTTAAGGAGATTTATCCATGCTCTGCCAGGCAGTTCACCCACAAACATCAATATTAGCACAAAACTTTGCCATGTGCTTCCAGTACATGTTGGTGCGATATCTCTTGTTTGCACGGTAGCTTTTGAAAAGGAATGGTCATGCCAAGAGAAAAGACTTCTGCTTAGATAGATTTTTATATTATTTCTAACTAGGTATCAAAATCATAACCTGTTCTGGAAGTTTGGATGTGCAGTGGCCCCACTTCAACAAGAAAAAAATGACTATATTCAGATTATTGTATCATTTAGTGATGAGGGCACCTTTGCAGCTCCTGGGAGATGTGGATTTGAAAGCTGTGGAGTGAAGTGACTGCAGGTCTCCTGCCGTACGGAGACGTCCACCAGCCAGTACATTGCCATGTAAAAGGTGTTAAGGGCAGCAGTCAACTTTTCAGAGGGACCTCCAGAAAGTTATATTTTCAAATCTAGTTTTCAAAATATCCTTACCCAAAAGACCAGGGAGGCACCAGAGGGGCAGAAGCCCCTCTCTGTTTCAAGCATTCCCAGGGAAGTACTGTGGTGCAGCATCCAGATCCCCAGGGATCCTTGGATGCCAATACACAACAGAATGGTCGAGTGATGCACTCAAGCAAATCAGCTTCAGGTCACTTCTCCCTACAGATGTCTTATGCAGCTATAAGCAAATCGATGAGGCCTAACTTTTTTTTTTAAGAAGTAGTGAGATTGGTGAGAATCAGTTAAGGATTTACTGGATTTTTAAAGTTTTAGGTGACCGGCAGGTTGTTTTCCTCCTGACCTCTTCAGAGTTTACTTTGCTCTTAAAATCCAGCCGTACTCCCTTGCAGCTTCAGTTCCCAATTTAGAAAACGGAGCACTTTTAGCACAAAGCTTGGCAGAAGCATGTGCAACATCTTCAGTTCTTAAAATGCTCTTCCCTCCCTGGAATAGGTTTGTGTGTGGATAAAAAACATCAAAAATCTTGCAAGACTTTTACTGACACTTCTGACCTTCCCGAAGAGTCCTGCTTCCAAGACACAGCAAACAGGATCATTCGTTGCTCTCATGCAAACGTCCTACCTTTCAGAAGCCGCCCAGCTCCCAGCTAGTCGTCCATTCACAGTCCAGGGGGCTTCTGCTACAGTTCACTCCTCTGCCCTTCTTCTTTGCCTCTGTCATTGGACTGCATTTCCCAAAATACATCGTAATGGTCCTTCTCATCAAGAGAAATCAAGTCCCTGACCATAGGGCCTTATAGGAAAAGTTATCCAGTGATGAAGCCCAGCCAACAGTGAAATGCGATGCAAAGCACAAACTACAGTTCCCAGGAGACACCATATTTTTGGCTAAACGTTTCTGGTTTTCAGCCAAAATATTTTGACAAAAGAACTAAGCTATCCTGGAAAACTGACACTTCTCTGAAAAAAATATTTGGTCAAAAGCCTTCCCATCTCAGTTCTGGTTCAAGATTTTTGGATCAGACCTAAGACTCACTAAAACTGACTAAAACGAAGCAATAGAAATAATATGAGACTCAAGAGTTATCGGAACAGCCCTCAGCATGAAGTGCCATTTTTAAGTTACACAATGGATTAATACTGCCCCCCCAATGCAGCTAGCTGCTGGCCGTGGGGCTACCCCATGCCTAAACACCATTTTGACTACAAATGTAATTTACATGTTCTCTTTATTGTATGTCTGTTTAAAACAGCAATTTCATTTTAATGGGTACAGTTAGGAATTTTCAGAAAGACCGTCCAAACATTCTTAAAAGGAACAGTCAATGGGAAAGCACTACTTCATGGCTACAATATTTGTACATCTTGTTTATGCTGCTACAATCAGCAGAAGCACTAATGAAAAGCTTTTATGGATATTTCTAACACAGTATCATAGAAGAAAATATCTTAATGTCATTCTGATAAATGAGAACTTTAAATCAGCATTTGTTTCACGCGCTCTGACCTCTCTAATTCCCTAAATGATCATGCCTGTAAAAGCAAAATGTTCAAATACGTAAGATCGAAAGTCTTAGCCACTGAGAGCAACATGTAGAAAGAAATTTGTTTCCTCGATTTCAAAACTAGATCTCTGGATTTTCAAAACCTTTCAATAGCTGAGTGTCAAAGCTGGAGCATTTTCAGCCCAGCTTGTCCCTGGGCGGCAAATGCAGCACAAAGTGGTGCATTGCAGTTTGCTAGAAAACTGCCACTAGTGAGCCCAGCACACGCGTACGGACGCACAGAGGGACAAACGGCAACGCGCAAGCCCTTCATGAACCCCATTTCTTTCACATCCCTTCTCTGAAAAGCAGGCACGTGGCCTTCCCATCAGTGCAGGACGGCTTACGCTCATATTCCTGATCATTTGGATCAAGATTTTATCATCTTTATTTATGTAGCTTTAAATTTCTCTAAACATTCCTGTTTACCACTACTTGCAACTCCCTTCGGTTTTCACTGCGTTTACTCTTAATTACCCCCTGCTATTATTCTTAACCCTTTCTGGACCTTCTCCCATCTGCTTCTCTTCTGCAATGCCCGTTCTTCGCTCCCTGCTTTGCAGCCGTAGTACGAGCCCACCTTTACCGCACCGAACAGCCCAGGAACAGAAATAGGGGGATGCAGGGAAGCGCTGAGTATTTCCAGAATTAAGCTGAGATACTGATTATCTGTTAGCAGGAATTACAACCCGTTACTGATCCGCAGTGGGTTTCAGTGGTATGAAAATCAAAATTCAAGCACCGCTTTGCCCGTTCTCGCTCAAAGGAAAGCGCTTTCGGCAGCATTTGTGCAGCTTGGGTACAGACCCCGCAGTGAACGGGGACCGTGCGCTCTCACCCACACGGTGAGAGCAGAAAGGTCCAACGTCATCTCCGAGAGCAAGAGAGCTCTTGTTTTCCATGCCTCCCCCTTACGATGCAGCAGTTGCCAGTCACATTTTGCCGCTTACAAGACAGCCCCTTAAGAGACACACGGATTTCCTTCTCTCTACGAGTTTCTGAGCAACAAAAGTGAAAAAGTCTCCCTTACCTTACGGTCGCTGAGAAAATGGGAACTGCCGAACACGCTGAGCCTGCAGGGACACTGCACAGATGAACCTCATTGCTGCTGTTTACAGAAGACTGACAGTTTTTAATTTGAAAAGAGGTTGCCTTTTGCTTTTCGACAGTTCAACAAATCAGACAAAACAGTTGCAAGTGTTATCTGTAAACAGCTTCCTGTTTGAAATAGATCAGCTGTCCTGCAGGACAATAATTAGGAAAGAAGTGTGGGAAAGCTGAAGAGGTCCATGATGTAAGCTTTTTATTTTGGGAATGTACTTTTTTGGGAATGCACTCTTGCTCTCCCCTCCTCCTCCCTAGCCGAGAACCCCTTTTTAACCATTTAGATCTACTCGGCTGCGAGCTGTGCACGCACTCTGCCCGGGGAGAGCACTTTTCTCGCTTTGCTTTAATTGCAACAGCCGATACAAAAACACCGTGAGTGCAGCGCTGAATCAGAGCCTCTTGTGTGGGTAATAAACACACGCTTTCCTTACCGAAATTCTCTCCATTCTTGCAACTGGCTGCAGCATTCTTGACTCGCTGAGTAAAACATGAAACTATTTCAGAGCTCCCAACACTGCACAATAACTGAAGTGCTAAATTACCCACATGACAGAGTGCTTCAAGGCTGCCTTTTTTGGGGTTTTGTTTTTTTACCTTTTGACATCACTTTCTGCACTGTTGGGAAGGGGGGAAAGAAGGGGGCATTTGGACGCCCCTCATTACAGCCGCCAGCCCGCGGCACCAGGCTGGTTCACAAACCACGCGCCCTCCCCTCCGCTCGCGCCGCTGCTCCCCGCTCCCAGCCTTCCCAAGGACGGCGGCTGAGGGGTCGCGCTGAGCGAGGCCCGGGGCAGCCGGCGCCCGAACGGCTCCCGGTGCGGAGCATCACGGCCATGTTCACCTTCCAGGGCACCAAGACCTAAAAGCACTTGGATCATGGGAAGCACAGCGAGCTGAAAGGGGCATTTTTGTTTGCTTGGGGTTTTTTTTGGTGCCTGTTTTCTGTTAATGTTCTGACCTGTTGTCACTGGGGCGCAGCCGCTCTCCTTTGAGGACTGCGCCCCACAGCAGAGGGGGAACCACCGCACGCCCCTCCCACCACATCCCCCAGCCTCCATCCCACCACCCCACACACCTGGATCCTCCCAGGTTTGGGAAAGGTGCTCTTGACAACATCCTCAAGGAGAAAATTCATTCAATTAGTAAGTGCCCACACGCAGGGAGGGACACAGGGAAGGGGGCAGATGCACAGCGGGCGCTGGGGACAGCACAGGACACGCTGGTGACAAGGAACACAAGGGACCCCCCCCTAATGCAGGGGCACAGCTCGGGCTGATGCGGGGGGCTCAGCCATGGCAGGAGTGGGTCCTGCACAGGGTCCTGCTGGCGCCCTTTGCTAGCAGGACCCTTCGATGTGAAGAATGTAGCGAGGGGACTGCAGTCCAAGCCTTTGAAGATCCTATTACGATGGCAAAGGCACTGTACATTTACATAGATATGTTCTAGCCCCATATAAACACACAAATAACTGAGGCCAGAAGGGGGATTCGGGGGAGGAATAGAGCCATTTCAGATGGAGTTGGCAGAAAAGGTAGGATTAAACACCAGCTTAGCAAAAGGGAGTAACAACAGAGTTCAGAAAGAAAGGTTGCGTGTTGTAGAAGCAGTGCATTTTTTTCCCCTTGGAAAAGGGTTAATGAAAGAAACCAGTAGATCGTTTTGGTTGGCTGAAGACATGAGGAAAAGGGGGACACTCCACGTAGAGACGGACACGGACACCCTCTGCCGTGCCCAGAGCTGCCTGGAAGCTCCGCACCCCCTCAGTGAGCCCTTCAGGAGTAGCCACGTGCAGTTCAGCGCAGATTAAAGGGGGGCAGCTGAAATCGGCGCCCCCCAGCTGCGACACAACTAGGGACGGAAGGTGCAGCAGCCGCTCCGGCCGCATCCGTGCCTGAAGGGACACCCGGGCTGCGAGCTCAGGTCGGGCACCACGCTGACACTACGGCATTCATGAGAGCTGGATGGAAACCGGCAATGCAGGCTCAAAAATGAACAAAAAAAGCATGTAGAAAAATGCAAGCTGGTTGTGGAAAGGCAGGGATGATATTGCTAACAGAAAACAGGAAAGAAAGTACTTGGAAGAAATGTATTTTTAAGAGCCTTCAGGCAAATTCCTGTACTCTTTCCACCGTCAGTGGGCATTACCTCTACGTCCGTAAGAGCACAATACCCATTTTAAAGTTTTGTTGTTAGGAAAAGATGAGGAGGCCTTAACTCCCCTCTTGGTAGGACAAAACATCCAGTCATCTTGACAACAAATGAAAACACATCAATACCCAAACTCTTTAATAAAATAAAAACCTGAGTTCTGTTGCTGGAGCTCAGCTTATCACAGGTTGCATTACAAATACTGCTCCAGGTCTTGAAAATCAGGGATGTCTCGCTCCATGCTCCCAAGGCAAAGCCCCAGAGGAAGCAGAGATGCAGCTGGCAGGGCCAGGGCCCTGGGCAGCCGCTAGAGCCGGACACTCTTCTGCTCCTCTGACAACAGGAGTGACACGTCCCCTTCCCTTGGGCTTCACCTAACAATAATAGTTCAGCCGAGAAAACAGAAAACTTGGCTTAATAAAGGTCAGCATCAGCCTGGTGGAAAATGGCCTTTTACAGTTACACTTGTGAGGACTTCCATACATACCTCAGTATATACATTATCTCCCATATTATCACATATCCCATTAACGCACCCCAATAGCATAGGTAGCACCACTCTAATTCTATGGACATCAAGGCAACAGACAAGTTTTCTTACTTTTTTGCAAGATGCATGAAATGCATGGGAAGTTCAGCACAAAAATGGCAATGAAGACAGTTTTGCTTCCAGCTCTTTAAAATCTGATTTTGTTGCACTAACTTTTTTTGCTGACACTTTTTTTGCAATACTACTCTATTTATTTATTTATTGCTGCTATTGCCCATCTCTAAAATAGGAATACTCTGTTCAAAACCTGGCTTCACATCTGTATTTGCTGCTCCAGAAGCAGACCAAAATTGAGACAGGAAAAAAAAAAAAAAAAACACCGTGTGAACCACTGAACACTTCCTTCATGCAAAGCTTGAGAAGGAGAGAAAACACCAGCTTAGGGTGAACAAACTATCTCTGCTCAACCACAAGTCCTGAGATTGACATACAGCATTCTATAGGGAACATCCACTGGTGCAAAGAGATGCACCCGTGTCATTTCTTTCTCTCCTTGTCACCACAGCGTGACCTTTTCAGACAATAAAACCTAGGCTTCCCATTTACAAAGCCTGGGAAAATTGCAGGCACTGGAAATACAGTCTTACAGTCTGTAGAAGTAATAATATTTCCTTTTACCGTGATATAAGGATCACTACATTAGGGGTTGCCAAATGCTCTTACCTATATTCAGAGGCGTTAATTGCACATGATGTTACTCCACATCAAATTACCACATCAGTAAAGACAGGACAAGCACTTACCATGCAGAAACTTCAAGTTCTGTCACACCAGAAATGCAACACATGCACACACCTGCTCTAAGGGACAAAAACAAGGCACAACTTTCCTCATGGATTAAGACAATAGGAGTCATTTGTGAAAGCATTCATTTGGAGCCAGTGATGAGAGCTTTAGCATTAGGTGCAAGTCTCAAGAGCATCTAGTAGGTGAAGAAAACCCGAAAACCCTCTTTTTTTACTGGGCTAGTAAAGGCGAGGTTTGGTCTTTCTACACTCTTTAGCACATGATGTTTCCCCATGCTGGGGCTATCCACACGCTGCTGCTGCACAGAGTCATGGTACATAATACCTCAGCACTATTTTTCTTTTTGAAACACAAAGAGCAACTGATTAACTCCTGGGGAATCACTCCTTCAAACAGAGCTTAAATGTGCCAGCAAATGAAAGGTAAAATCTAGCATCACCTCCTATGGAGCCTGCTTTATGTGAAGGCAACATTTGACACCAGCTATTCCAGCAGGCTCATTAGCACTTGACCAGATGGCATCAACTGACTTTCCAGATTGCAGACACTCATTTGATTTCCTTGTCAAGGGATGAAGGGAGTTCTCTGACTGTAACAGTGACACGAACACACAAGGGGCCTGTGAATAAACTAGGACAAGTCTTTCACCAGGCACAGTCTGGTATCTCTGTACCACAAAATCTACATTTATGTGCAGCGTGGTAGATATGGGAACAATAAATGACTTTGTTACCCTTTCACGTTCAGAATTGAGATGGAGGCCTCACAAGCCTTTACATTTCATAGTTAAAAGAGCTTACAGTAAGACCCAAGGGAAAAAAAAAAAAAAAATACACAAAGCCCGCTGACAATGCCTGGGAACATTCAGTTTTTACATTCAGTTTACTGGATACCTACCACTCCCCTCATTTTAGAGGGGAAGTTGATATATTACTCCTACCAATTCATCCTTAGGCAATAAATGGCATAAGGATAAAAGTCATGCTCTGGAGACAGAAGTCTAAAGCAGGAACAGAAAGGCCTTAAGGTAAGCAAGTTTCTTCAAAGGTACTTTTCTCGTGCAAGTAACTGAAAGTTACATCGTTAAGTAGCAGGAGGTTATTAAAACTAAACTAAAGCAGCTCAAACGCTGCTTTATTCTTTCTCTTTGCATAGTCTGAACCAAAAGTAAAAGCCTACTGCTATCATCTGCCCTGTGCTATTAAAAGGAAGCTAGAGCATCTCTAAAAAGCCTCTCTTTCAAAGGCAAAAAGTAATGCAGAACCTATTTCAACTTCTCAGCTCTTCAGAGCTGAAGGAGGAAGCTCTAACATAGGAAGTGAAGAAAACAGGAAGATATGGAAAGACACTCAGTAGCATGGCCCTTGTCTCCCAACTACTTTCAGGTTGGAAAAAAGAGAAGCTGATAGAGCTGCTGGCCATTACATAATTAGCTCTCCAGCTAATAGGTCTTCTCTGTTAATTAGCTGCTTTTTTTCTGTGTTAAATGCTAATCCTAAGTAACAAAATAGCCTGTTCAGTAGAGTGAAATGCCACATTCATCTAGACTGCTCAGTACATTTACAAGGTTCAGTACAAAAAGTCAAACACTCCCCCGAGCAGCAAAGGAAAAGGTTACCTGGTGAAGGTGCTTCTCAACATTACTCAGGTTAAAGACGCATGGCCTTCAGGGCACTATTGCACAGTCCTTGGCAACTACCATGTACCCAGTCATCCCCACCCCCTCCCCATCACATGGGCAAGAATGCACTGAACCATGTTAAAACACCATCTAAAAACACCATTCCAAAAGTTATTTCCTCAGCCCTGCATAGTTATCCTTGCCTCTTTTATCCACACTCTTGAGGAAAGCTACCCAATACAGGTACCAAACACAGATACTGCTAACATATGGAGATGACAAAACATGCCTTTTGAAAGCAGGATCAGTATATAGACAACTACAGTTTATGTCAAGTAAGATGCTCAAGGGTTCAAAAATGAAATCATCTGCCCTTTTGTTGTTAGAGGGGGGGAAGCTGCATGGTCTGCTTTTAGTTACAAATGAGTATGCAATTCAACCCCTCAAAAGAAAGAAAGTTACTTCAAATTTAACCTACACCTTCTCAAAAATGCATTATTCAAACAGCTCTGTATGTGCCATTGTTCCACATTTCAGGAGTCACAACCGCTGTGACACAGACTTGTTCCAGTATCAGGAACAACTCTTGTGACTTAGTACCTTCATACACAAGTATCACTCATCCAGAAGGCAGGTACGTCCTATGAGCCTGTCAATTCCCACCTATGCTTACAGAAGTAGAAATTTAAATGAGATTACTCTGTTATATGAACAGTTGTTTATTCAGGCATTTTTTGCACTTTACAGCTGGAATTCTGGGAACTCAAACACCACATCTTTGCCTGTGAGCTTCTTGTAGACACCAGAAAATGTTTCCACCTGTGAAGACAGACAAACTTATTTATAAGTCGTATAGGGAAGGAAAATATATGTTAACATAGTTTAGGTGCTACACTATTTCCCATGGTGACTTCACTTTGAAGTGAACTCTCAGGCTGATTATTTTCTTCTACATCAAGACAACTGAATATTTACGTAGAAAACCAAAGTTTTCTTTAGAATATTTAGAACTTCTGACCTGCAAGCAAGAGAGACTTGGAGAAGCTGAGCTATCCCAAACACATCCCACAAAACCTAAGCCAAGCAAGTGGAGACTTCAGGCTGTACCAAGCACATCAGCCTTAGATCAAAGCTCAGTGCTCCACTCTAAAAAAAGCCACTGTCTGCTCCCACGAAGGAGCACACTGGCTCCTTTACAATTCAAGGATTTCGGTAAGTCTAGTTGAAGTAGAGTTTTAGTTCAAGAAATGTCTTGCCTGCATCTTTACCATCTTACTCCAAACATAATAGAGGCTTCTCCATTGTCACAAGCCAAAAAAACAATCTTTTGTTGTACCACATAAGCAGCCTCTCAGGTATTTCAGAATGCCACCCCATCCTGCATAAGGATTTTTTTTATTTTTTAAATCTCTTACCTTGTGTTCAACATTGTTCTGTTGTGCTTTGTCCAAGTGGACTTTTATGAGTCTGCTGCCGTCCAGTTTTACGCGGATTCTCTTGCCCACAATTTCACTTGGGAAGACCAGATCTTCAAGAATGGCATCGTGCACTGCGGTAAGCGTACGGCTGAAACGCCACATATATATCATTAGAACAAGTCCTCACATCTGCCAAGTTTCCTAGTCTGCCAAGGTTTAAGCCTTCCACAAATACTTTTCTTGAAAACTCAGTCTTTCTACTGATACAACATCACACCTCTCACAAGTCCTGCAAAAATACACACTAAGCTCTACACTATCTGTATTAGTTTAATGACTGTATGATAAGTAGTCAACAGTCATGCTCTCAACCTGTTAGATCATACACTGTTTTGTAGCAGAGTATTCACAAAATAATAGTCAATACTGCCTTAAAACAGCCCTTACTGCTACACAGTTAAGGAAAACTATTTAAGTCAAAAACGAGTTTTCCCACCTGCAGTTTTGCTAGAGGCACTCACTGGAAGAGTTAAGTGTGCAAGTATCTTCAACTACACAGAGTATGTTCATAGGAGACCCAGTTTTGAAAACACTGGCTTCTTGATCTGCCTAAAAGAGAATTGGCTTAAAACTGCAAAATATTACAGAAAAAGTCTAATTGCCAAGTGTGACCCATTTAAAGACTGCTGATATAGCCTACATTTGTGTTCTTGAATGTGAACAGTTTGAAAGTGAGTCACAATTAGGACAACAGAATCAAGTTCTCTTAGTGTACCAGGATGAATGGCTGAAGTTTCCAGTTTCCCTTGCTGCAGTGTTTGCAGTGTTACAAGTATCACTAATAGTTAAGTCCTGTGTCTACAGCAGGATTTGAACCCTCTGAAGACAGGGATAGCTAGAGGAGACAAACACTGCATGACTGCACATGGCGTTACACAGTTTTGTTGTATTGTGAGCCTAAGTTTGGCTGCTGGGAAAATGACACCCTGCACACTCTCCTCCTCGGCACATGGTGCTCAGTTCACTGCTCCAGCCTCCCCAGGCACCATGCAATGCCAGGTCTAATGGCACACGGGGAACAGGAACACACACTCAAGGCAGAACTGCAGCTAGATGAGTGCCATTATATTGCAGTTCCAAAATCCATGCTTGAAATTTTGAAAATTTTAGGTATGACATTGGTGTAACACTGGGACTAGTAGAAGTTATGGGAACAAGCTATGTTTCAGAAGGCAAACTTCTAACACTACATGAGGAGGCAGTACGCTAGAGACCAGGGTAAAAGAGGCACCAACACAGACAGAGCACACAGTGTTGCAAACCTAGCAATACCTTAAGCTTCATTAACAGACTAGGCGAGAGCAGGGAGGCCACTGAGCCCCACTGTCTGCTGTGTAGCTGTTAGACTGGGACCCAGCAGGACTTTCTGAACCCACACCTCTCCCCAGCACCTCCTTTCTTCGTTACAGCCCACATGCCAGCCCAGCCATTTGTGTGGAGTCTACCATGTGAAGTGCTTCTTCCTACCACTTCAAAGCGATGCTTGACAGCACAGTGTAATAACAGAGAGCAGCTGGGGCTGCTTTCTTAAGCCAGGTTTGCTGGCTAAAAATTCAGTCCAGCTTTATCTGGAAATACACATGGACTTCTTTCTAAGAAATGCAATTTCAATATTATCAGGGTGACTAAGGACAAGACCATCCAATCACTTCAGTGACTATTCTCAAAACTTTGACTATGCATTACTTTCCACCAGGTTACTAAGGATGGCTGTCACGTTGAATCAATATAATTTACTTACCTCCTCGGACGCTTTTGCTTGTTTTTTGTGCGGCTTTTTCTTGTTGGCTTGGGCAAAATCCTTCTCTGTTAAAAGAGAAAAAAAAAAAAAAAAAGGAATTTCTGAGAATCTAGTGTTTACAACCAAGACAAGAAGAGGAAAGACCCATATGAACTTTAAAAGAAGCAGAGGCATGAAGCATCAAAAAGGGAGACTTGAATATGCCTAAAACTACACCAACATTAGAACCAGGTATTACATGCGGAAGCTGAAATGCTGCAGCTGCTGCTTTAATTCTCACATGCTGATCCTGTGGTGAGTACACTGAAGCAAAATGTTCCTATTTTCTTGCCCTCCCCACCCAGTGCATAGCCAAGATAGATTATTACCACATATTAGCAACCTGAATACTGTACTACTTTGGATAGAGTTCTCAACAAAATGTGACAAGGTATTTTTGATTGAGTTTATTCCCCAGCTTCACGCTAAAGGCTCAGTCCCACAGAGAGCTTGGTCACATCTTCCTAAAGCAGTAAGAGTGCAAATGAGATGCACAGAGCAATCCTAGTCAAAACTTGATTAAGCAGTAACCTATTCTGAAAGTAGCATCTACAGGTATTTATTCCAGACTGAATCAGTAAAGTTTTGATTTCCTATTTTTTTTTTTTTATCTGCAAGGACACACTCCAAAATCTTGACCATTAGATGTAGTTGCAGCCACTGTGGTATTTTCCATCAATCCTTCATGGCTTCTCCACGACTGTATTTAGAGTGGGGTTACTACAATCCAGACACAGTTCTGTGTCTTATTCAAAAACCAAAGTGCTTCATTTACAAAAACTAATCCTACATATATCTTCACCTAAGATGTGGACGGACTGTCACACTAACAGCAAATTTTCATCCGCTAAGTTTAAGCAAGTCAGAAGCATTTCTTCTTGATGGAGAAAAACAAAACAAAGTATCAGCATAAGGTAATTTGGGTGTTTTAATATCATGTTACCAAGAGTTTTCACTAAAAAGGTTCAGGCTAGCAACTAATTGTCCCTCCTACACACACACCTCCAGAGAGTTTTTCCTCCCAGGCACTTGTTACCTTTTCTTGGCTTGGCTCCTCCCATACATTCGGATTTGAGGTGAAGCTTACTTAAGTCTCCTCTCCACTACATTTCACTATATTGAATTTTAAGCACTTGGACTATGTCAGTGTACTAGAACTCTTCCTGGCGATTGTTTCCTCCTCTGGTAAGTCTGTATTTGCTCCTTTTTACTTTTCAGGTTTGCTCTCAAGCTTCTGAGGGAAGAGCAGAGTCCAAGGGAAAGCTGTTTCCTCCAAGGGGCTTCTACACATCCCACCAGTAAATGTACACAGCCTTGGCTGTTAGTTGAAAGTATTTACCATTGTCAGAAGGGTATTTGTTACATTTAACTGATAGAAAAATATGGATCGTATCATTGTTACCTTGAAGAGACAAGACAAGAAGTGTAGCACGGTACTGGAACAGGTTGTCCAGAGAGGCTGTGGAATCTCCATCCTTAGATGTTTTGAAGACTTAGTTAGGTAAGAGGCATGGCTGACCTGATCTAAAGCTGGACATTTTCCTACTTCACGCATGAGGCTGGACTAGATGACCTCCAGAGATGCCTTCAAACCAACATTTCTATAATTCTAAGTGTTTTACCTGAGCAATAAACACCACATGCTTTCCACTGAATTTCTTCTCCAGCTCACGCACTAGCCGCACCTGAATCTTCTGGAAAGATTTCAGCTGAGGAACTGGTACAAAGATAATGATGGCTTTCCTGCCACCACCCACTTCAATTTCCTGAAACAGGAGAAGAAAAAATTATTATCTAGGGCTCAAGGAGCAACATACAGTTTGATCAGTAATCCCCTGAATACAGGCACCTGATTACTTACAACTCTGAAAAGGAGCATCAGATGAAACCACCTGCTTTAATGCTTTACGAGCAAGCATTAACATTTAAACAACACAAACACCCAAAATAACAATAAAACCAACTATACTGTCCGAGCAACACTTGCAAAACAGTGACTGGGCAGTCAACCCTGCCATTCCTCTCAAATTGACATCCTCTACATAGCTGAGCTCAAATTCATTCTGCAGGGTGGGACTCAGGTGCTTAGATTTTAATTTTATTGAACATTTATCAAAACATCTGCATTGCCCCTTACATGCAGCTCTCCAGTTCCCCAAGTTAATTATCTTAGTCTCTGTAGTAGATGCAAAGTTTACAGCAGTAAAACTCCTATCTGTTATCAACCCTTTTCAGTAGCTCCTTCCTGAGAGTCATTCTTCACCAGCTATTTGCTAAGGCTGCATCACCACTCCAGCACCATACTGCCTCCCCATCCAAAAGTCAGTGGGTCTATAATCCACCAACATGGACTGTTTTCCATGGCCTGTTTCTCTAACACTTAATCAAAACTTTAGGAAGCTGTAGAGATTTACAGGCACTTCTCATGAAGCTAGCCACCCGCATGCTCATTCTCCCACAGAATGTATTATTGCATCGCACATGACCTATTTCAGATGCCCATATTAGACTTAAATAAATAATTTGACTGCGCAGGTATTTCAAAAAACTCCTCATGGACAGTCAGGAGGCACTGCTGCACTTCAGTAGCAAAAAAATTCTTCTGAAGGGCCACAAGCTTCATTTACTTTAGTTCCTGGCTAAGCTCAAGTTTGCACTTCCAGGTTAAATTATGTATATGTGTGTGTGTATGTATATATATATACATACATACACACACACATATATATATATATATACACACACACATACATATATAAAAATAAATTAGCTGTGCCTGTGCACATGTTGGTGGTCTTGGGCAAGCATCAAAAAGCAGCCTGCAGACACCTAAGGCTACAAGAGTCACCTTCTGAAGTGTCATCCAAACTCGAGCCAACAAATTCTACCACCAATCTTGTTGCCACTTTGAGGATTCAGGTGCCAATATTTATATTGAAACTCAATTTACAAGAAGACCCAAGCTATATTATCAAGTCCATTACCTTGAATCATCCCCTATTTGTCGCCTATTGTCCAAAAATAGAGCTTACAACAAAAGAAAAAAAAAAAAAATTATGTCCCTGACAAAAATTCTTAGAATACCTGAATTACCAATACCACAAATAGAGTAAGCTTCAGATCTCAAACTCAGTTTCAGAGGACTACTACTTTTCATCATTTGTACTTATAGAATCCTCCATTTTAACGGCAAACCCCAGATGATAAACCACAACAGCACTGAATAAGAAAACCATAGGTCATTCAAGTTAACACCTAAAAGACACCATCCAACTAGTACATTAACATCTGTGCAAACTTAAAAGACAAAAGACAAAAAAGAAACAAAATGACACAACATGCACCCACCCATCACAGCACAGAACAGCTGACCAAGGAAATTGCCCTTCTCACAGCACAGGCCAAACCTACCTTAGCTGCTGTGATGTTCAACTCCCGCAGCTGGGCCTTTAGGTCCGAGTTCATCTCCAGCTCCAGGAGAGCCTGGGGAAAAGACGACGCAGAATAATCCATTACATGCAGGTACACACATGTGCATATAACTGAACTACATACATACATATAAGAGCATATATAGGCATATATATACAGAGCAGAGCCTTGCAACTGAAATCTGTCTTTAGCACCAGGAAGAACTACACACCTTTTAGCACAGCGTGTATCAGAAAACACGTAGCTTGCTGCAGGCCACACCACCAGACACAACCAGCGTTCCTGGCGGGACGCAGTGCAGCTCTGCAGCTCCCGAGCAGGCCCTGGCTTATGCAGACGGAGGCAGTTGCCGGCAGCGGCGGCCCCGCTCTGCGCACGCACCCACCTGAGATATCCCCGACTCGAACTCATCGGGCTTCTCGCCGTTCGGCTTCACGATCTTGGCGCTGGAGCTGAACATGGCCTTCCTGCAAGGCAGAAGCAGAGCTCAGACGGGGCCCCGCGCTCCCGCAAGAGGCCGCGGGCTGCTTCGGGCCCGGGCGCTCCCGGGGAGCCCGTGGCGGGGAAGGGGAGGCCCAGGCCGCGGCGCGGCCCCGGGGGCCATCCT